>DWEE01002672.1:0-11292 GCA_018245755.1 Parelbella macleannani
ATCGAGAGGTCCTGGGTTTAAATCTCGGCTCGGGTACTATTGGATTTTTTATGTGATATTGGATATTACTCGGAGTCTGGATCTTGTGCCTGGCGTACCGCAATAGGCTCACCACCTATTCCATAGAACTTAAACGTAACTGATGAAACGTGGGGGATTACTACACTGCTCTGCCAACACCTTAAGGAATTACAGGCGTGATGTTACGTTTTCGTAAGGTATTAAAATGAAAATATTGCAGTCAATTATTGAAGAACAGTGAGTGATGATTATCTGCAGTATATTCCAGCCATTCCATAGCCATCTTAAGTAATTTTACTTTTCATCGATAACAACTATGAGATGAATTAACATATTTTCACTGTACCATGATCTGATGTCTATCGAGATTTCTTTACCTTGAGGCTTTACTTTGTAGTTCTGATCCTGAACACTTTAATATATATAGTTAATTATCACATAACATTACAACCATAAAAATATACTTTAAACCAAATTCAGAAATAATATACCTAAGTTAAAAATCAATAAAATGTAAAAACATTGTAAGGATTTACAAAACACACCTTAAATTACCAAACGTCGTCACTTATTACTATCATTAATATTACGTAATAATTATTCAGCTGTTATCTTTTAGTAAGACAAGCTCCTAAGGAACGAGATTCAGTTTTAAAATGAGTTTTTCGTGCTGGTATTATATTTCTGATGTCAGCGAATAGAATGTTCCTGCGATCGCGCCGCAATAATGTGCTCTGCGCTTTCATTTTTTTCTATTTTTATGAAAATCTGTTTTTAGATTTTTTAATTTTTTCCTAACTCGCCCATCTGATTCCAAACTACGTAAGGCCTGTGTCATGTATATATGTATAGAGATACTAAATATATATATGTATATTATTTACATCCATACACTGAACCGGTGCTGGTGCTTGTTATATTTGTCTTGGGCGGGAAACCATCGAATGTTAATTAATTTTTCTCTGTATTATCACAGATGCAACAGATATACAATTTTAAAATCGTTGCGAGCAAAAAGTTATCTCTTCTATAAGTCTTGTATTTTTACTTAATCAGCTACGCACTGTATCGTACGCTGACCTATTTACCTTCTTAACGCTTATATAGAAAAAACATTAAAAAGGCATCAAACAAAATATCCAGTTCTATAATCAACGATCTCTACCCGATAAATCCTGGCCCTTCCTGTTTTGGTAATGTAATAAAACTTTACTTAAGCATCACAGAGATCCCTCGAGGAAAGTTGATGTTAATTTTGCAAAATTTTTTCAATAACGTACACTGAAGAATGTTAATCACGCAGTATTCGTGATTATATGATTGGAACAATAACCTTATGATACAAGTACCGAACTGGTAAAAGCTTAAAAGATACAGGCAGATATAGTTCATACGAATGTTGCACTATTTCTGAGGAAATCATCAAATTTGGTTTTAATTTTTTGCCAAATTGATAGTTATAAAACCACTTTCGCAGTGCATCGGACAAATTATAAATACACACATGTACCGTAAAAACAAAAGTGTACCTTCAATCGTTATGTTGATGTACAATAAAAAGAAAACTGATAGTTATAAAATAAAAAAAAATACCTAAAATCATAACAATTACGATAATCGTGTGAAAGTCACAATAAAACATCTCACACATTTGGTCGTGCATTTCTCACGTTTGATTTCAAATTGACAATGTAATGGGTATTCAATCATTATATCCGTACATAGATCTCTGTATACTAATGATAATAATCCTATGGCATACCGTATCGGGATTAGCGACATGTTGTATGCTGCTGGCATGTTTAAAATCAGATAGTTTTCAAAATTACTAAAAGTGGTCATTATTTCTTCTATACACATATGCAATGAATTTGTAACTTCAAATTAATGAAATTACTTATGTTGCTGTTAAGATCACAAATATAACTGCGGCGTAAAAACTAACGGATGAAAATAAATCAGTTTTCGGGTTATCAGAAATTGAATAGCTCAACCATGAGATACCTTTCCAAAATTATAAAATTTGAAATTTTCGAAGAAATTTCGAATACCAGTTTACTATTCAAAACAAAACAGCAAATGAAGATTGAAGCAACAAATGAGAGCAATGCAAACAAACACAATGATAGTAAACTGCCGTAAATCTGAACAACAAATTTCGTATAACCATTGATAATACTGTCTACGACATGTATTTCGTCAGCGGCCGGTCCACCCTCCTTATACGGCGCATCGACTTTCACAAACGTAATTTGGCCCATAATGGATCCGGTAAGAGGATCAGATCAATACGGACGTTTGATTGGACGCCGGATTATAATTTCGTTACCAATTTGTGCTATCGTGATATGAATAACGGAAGCTGTGTGCGTTGAATCTGTTTCTATCTTCATAATAATAGGACGTTCACTGTAATTACTCACTTTCATAAAATTTTTATAACGCTGCATATTACAACACATTACTGTCCGCAGCCTTGCTTATACATATTTCAGAATATAAGTCTCTCTTCATGATGAAAGTCATTGTTTATTACGCCATAGTTTAGCGTTTGACTACTATCCCGCCTGATCCGTCCTAAGACACGCCATGGAAGCCTGCAAGAAAACCTTATCATCCTTGCTTTGAAAAGTTCTATGTTATACATGTCCGGAAACACGTCGATAGGACCAAAGAGACCCAAATTCTAATGGTCTATTCACTTCGCCTGTTCAATTGGATATGCTATACAGTAAGAGCCCGCAACCTGTACGTGAGAAATTTTTAAATCGCCCTTAAAATCCTTGACGAGATTCATAGATTACCACCTAACGATAACAAATGTTTAATGGTCATGAACAGGCACCCTTCTAGCTACCGATACAGTCCGAATTGCTAATCGACACAGGTAGCTTGCGATCGGTAACCGTACAGGGGCAACAACCACTTCAGTTACACGATTACTTATATGTATGTATATATGAGGATTGTGTACGTAGATATATGAAATACCTCATGTATACTTAATATTATGTTCGCGTTTATTTTCTATTGTATTGGTTACTATCCTAACTATGTTTAATTTATAATGTTATAATTCTGATTATAATATGAATACCATAAATCAAGTGCCAATGGCTCTTAAAAATTATTCAATACTCTTTTGCATTAATACATAATTCACTCCTTCATTGATCGAATTCTCGAAAACGCGACTGCCGATTAAGAAGTCCTTGGTTCGATCTCCGGGTCGGACAAAGTTGGGTTTTTACGTGACGTATACATAAACCGTGAAACGTGAGAGTGTGTTACGCCCGTCAGCCTACCCCTTCGAAGAGATATAGGCGTTATGTTACGTTATACAATTTATTCTTGCTTGTA
Source organism: Parelbella macleannani (assembly GCA_018245755.1). Lineage (NCBI taxonomy): Eukaryota > Metazoa > Arthropoda > Insecta > Lepidoptera > Hesperiidae > Parelbella > Parelbella macleannani. Next base: position 3,382 of record DWEE01002672.1, read on the forward strand.
GTTTTCTATAAAAACAGTGCTTACCAACGTACCTATATGATTTTTTAAGACTTATCTGAAAACTTAGCAATATTCAAGTTGATTATATTTTTCAAGTAACACAATCATACGAGTATCTAAGAAAATCACCAAAAATCAAAAAGTAGAAAAGGGTAGGCAGGGTAAAAATCTACTCGAAACATTATAATCAAACATTTGTTACTTGAAGGCCTACCAGGTACTTGAAAGAGGATAGAGTAGCCCCAAGTATGTTTAGCACTCACGGAAAGCAAGAAATGGATCCAACGATGCGGGGAAATGAGAGAAAAGTTTGAAACTTTCATTAAAATTACTCTTTTAACTCGTATTTGTTTTGCCTTCCTAAGGACCTCTCCAGCTCGGCTTGCTCAGCTCTTTGCTCGCCTCATTTGAACTCAAATGTCAGTAGATGTTGTTTAAAGATGTACTTACTTTCTTTCACAGAGATTTTTCATTCGCAATCTTTGTCGGAAATAAGGATGACTTGTGGAATAGCCATAAAAACATGATGATTTTCTTCTTATCTCTAAATAAACTATGTAAAATAAATTGAAAGAGATACATATCGGGAAGAACTCGGCAAGAATAGATATTTATTCGGAACAATCCACGATCATACGAAAAAGTTTCCATATAACTTTAAAAATTTGCGTGTGACACGATAAAACCATATTTTTTGTCATAAATACATAGCTTGGAATCAACCTCTTAACATTAACAGTATTTTTTACTTTCCTCTTAAAATAAATCAATATATTGCGTATTCCAAACATACGCTCTTTAGATTTCAGTAGAATCAATACGAAAAGCCTACAAACTTATTCATAACCATTGAGAGTTCTAAAGACACAAAAGATTTACGGTCGAAGTTTCATTTTTCTTTTCAAAGAGCAAATTTTCAAGTTCGTCTTCAAACGCGCAAAAACGACAAAACGACATGCTCGGAGGAGTTCCATCATTTACAGCGTCATAAAGTGCAGCGGGACTTCTGGCACAGAATGAGTACAAGGATATAGATTTATAGAACTGTGTATATTTATGTGGGCCTTGGTTAAAACGTTGTCGAAAGCGTAACATTAGCGAAATAAAGCAAATACAAATCATTTAAGCGAACTAGCACTTGACCAACTTGGTAAACTATGGCCTTAACGCTTTTCTTTCAGAATGGAAGCCCATATCCTACAGTGAAAACATTAAACATGAAAAGACTTATAATGAAAGCCAATAATGGACTAATGTTACGTTTACGTGCAAAATAAATTAATATAGTCTTAGATCGTTTCACACTATCTCTCTCTTTTGAACAAATAAGTTGTCAAATTGCTTCGCTCACTTAAATTCCAAGTGACATTTCGAAAACAACCTAATCGTAAAATCGCATCGTATCGTTATCCACATTATCGCCCTACAGTTTTGATATACGACTCTAATACTTAGACCAGATTATATTTAGCGTATATTACTAACTTTATAGTCACTAAAACACTGTTACGACTGTCGCAATGACAATATGAATAGCGGATAAATTTTAGAATATGGTACTAACTCTTATATGAAACATTCGTCTCATGCGGCATTTAGTTCGGAAAGCTTTTGTATGTACTACATCAAGCACTACCATTGTAAGTACATAATAAATGCGACTTTTTAGGATTCCCTATATTCCATTTTAAATTCCACTGCCAAATTAATGATGGAAAATATTGCCTCTGCAATGCGGTGAGACGAAATGCTAAACAAAACATGATTTCGGCTATTAAACTAGAACGGAAAAAAATCATTGAATAGTATTCATCACAATAGTTTAGTCACAGTACATACATAAATAAAAGACTCAATATAACTTCTAACATCAGTACGTTGAACTCTAACTCCCTTGGCTGATATTTTAAATCCACTTTGATTATACACTTTTTAAATTTATTACAAGTGTGCTCTTAACAATAGCAGAAAATTTAGATTAGACTTTGAGGACTAATAAAACATATAATCTGTCAACCTTACATGAACATAGGCTCATACGCCTTGACCACCACTCGTGCAACTGGGTCCCAATACCTCTATATGCATCTCATATTGAATACTAGTTAAATACAAAATGAATAAAAACATGCATTTATTATGAAATATCACGTTAAATATCTACATGTACATTTATCGAGATTTATACATTTAAGGATACATTAATTTTATCATTATTATATGTCTTTTTACTATCACTCAGCCATTGCTAATCTGACATCATACAGCTCATGTAGAAGTTACAGTACTAAAATTATAATTGAATATATTTAAACTTACGTTTACTGCCCTTTCTAAAAAGTCATATCTTAATAAGCGCTTTCATAAACAATTCTTTCTCACTGTCATATTACCTCGTGTGTGCTGTTTTATCAATACGAACACTATTATACTTCAACTACAACTCTAAAACTGAGAAACGTTAATCATTTAACTATATTTAGATCAGCACACAGTTGGAAGTTAAATTAATGAGGCGCTAACTGATTAAAAAGTTGAAGAGTATATCAAAGTATTTTCGCTGTCTCTTTGTGGAACGAACTTCAAAGTAGAATGATTAACGACTCACATGACATTCGCTTTGAGTCTTCAGTAACTCTATACTATTGATTAAGTTTACATCCAAAGAGAAGATAGCGCACTCAAGATAATATGATACTTATTTGAGTCGTTCAAAACTCTTACTGTCATTCTGAACATGCACGTTGCGGTTATAAATGAGAATGTTCAACTGTAAAGGAAAATACTGTGAGGAACCTGCACACCTCAAAGGTCTTCATAATGTTATTTAAGGTGTAGAGAATCTGCTAACCCGCAGTAGGCCAACGTGGCTGACCATGGCTTTAACTTCCTCTTTCTAAGAGATAACCTGTGTCCAGCAGTGTAACGATAAAAGGTAAATAGCCGTCTGTCGGTTTAATTGTTTTTTTAGATTTGGATAGATTTGATAAAATTGATGAATCATTATATAATTAATCATTAATTTAATTTTCTATATTTTATTTTATTTCTCCTTTCAATTTGAAATGGTCTAAATATTACTTGTTACTACGCAAATAGGGTTGCACCTAAAAATTTGTGTTTACTTAGTAAAAAAAAATTAAACAAAGGATTTAAATACAGATATTATTTTCCAACAACAATAAGTTTCAGCATAGTAAAAAGAGCAGGTAAAAGTAGTTAATAATGTATGTACCATTGAATAATTTGTAGACAATTGAACCACTGCACGAGTCATTTATTAGTCATGGATTTAAACGAAGCTTCCAGAATACCATATTTAGTAGTGTCGGTTGTACCGCTGTTTGTGTATAATTCAGATATTGTTGTTTCAGTTACAGTATCCATACAGTTATTTACTAGAACAGTTAATAACTGTATAGATTTTTAGAGATATGTATAGTATAGCTATTCTATCATAATTAATTCAGAAAAAAATCTCTGAAAAACATAATGTATGTGTATATACATACTTATTCTTGAACCCTTATTCGATATAGAAATAAAATATTGCCATTTCGTAAAATCAATCATCCTCATCGGTCTTTTCCACTTGCGCCTGTACTCTTGTTGAATCATAAAGGGGATTTTGAAACGCTGCTCCCTGGCTCAGTCCCATAGGTGCAACTGAATCTTTACGAGTGAGACATACAACACTATCTGTTCTCCTTTGAAATCTCGAAAACACTCCAGGAGTATCGCGATGCACAATCGGAAACCTCCCGTCATACACTGCAGGCAGTTTGTAATAATAAAGGTAAATGCCGCCCATAACTAAAACCACCAAGAAGAACACGGAAACAAAAATTTTCCAGCTCAATCCAGACTTATACAAAGGACTTCCACTAAAATCAACGTATTTAGCGCCAAGAACCCAGTTTTGTTTCATTTGGTGGGCAATATCGTTCACCACTTCTGCACTTGTTCCTGAGTACTCGAGTTTATCTACTACAACAAGTTGAACTACGTCCAATGGTAATTTGTTTATGTAGTATACTAAGTCATCTGCACCATAGCTCTCCACAGTTTTCTTCACTATCTCCTCGAATATCACCACATGAGAAATGTCGTCTACATCAAAAGAAATTACTCCTCCGCATATCTTACAGCAATGACCAATCGGTTGTATTGGATCGACACATGTGGGCGCTGTACAATATTTGGTTTCGCAATTGATCTTAGGAGTGTGTACTTGGCATATGTAATCAAATGTTAAACCGAAAAACCCTGTACCGACTATTAAACCGGTTTGCTGAAAAGAATTTAAGATAAATTGCTGTGGCTGATCAGTTTGTGTCAGTATCCGAGAAAGAAATGTCATGGAATCGTAACTATCATTACCTATTTTTATTCCAGCCACGATTTGATCTTGATCTGGCAGAGATAACGTGAACTGAGCGTCAGCTGGAAACTCAACGATATCTTCGATACACGGCACTCGGTTTGCATCTGGTGTTGCGTCATTGAACCTTGATGAGCTCCATATACCGGGATCCCCCCATGCTACTACAGCCTTTTCCAAATAATATACATTTCCTGCTTGAGTACAATCAACGGCAGCTTCATCAGGTCCAAATTCGATGGTTGCTTCATTTATAATAATTTCTCCGTCCTTTGGTAGAATTAGTGCTCGTACTGTAGCTGTAGATTCCAGTATTATGGATCTTATCAGTGTCTCGGGAAATACTACTGTTTCTTTTGAGCAAGGTAATCTCCCGTCTTGGAAGTTGATTGGTAGATTGAATGTTGTACTCGGTAAAAACTTGACTATTGACCCATATGAGACAGATACAAAGCTGAAAAATATGACACTTTTAAAATACATTTCTCTAATCAGCGGACAGTATGATAGAATGGATGTCGGATAACGAATGGTAAATTCACGAGGGCGGACTGCAATTGGATCCTAACAGATGTCTGGTCGTTTGTTATCAGTATAAAGTTTCACGGTGATGCCTCGCTATCAATAGTGAACGCGCATAGTGGGCGGATCCACACTATTCATGGAGGCTCATCACCAAATTTATTGAAATGTATGCACAAACTCTGTTTTAATAAAGCTAATGGCACAGTTATGATTTTTATCCTAAAAATCAGCCACAACATGAAGTTAAATAAATTTGACTTTATTATAAAAATATTGCACTATATCCCAAACATGAGTGTACAAAAGATTATCCATAATCCGCGAAGCCTCATCTTCCGTGGGGCTCGGATTACGGCATCTTTGGATCGCAATAAAAGTCATCCAGACCACGTACGGTGCTATGTATTACTTGATACCTTATGATTTATCAGGATATACCATCTCTAGGTGGTTAAATACAAACCATTAATGATTTTCCGAGGGGTGGAAATTTAATAAGAGACTGCACCCGTGCCAAGAAGCGTAGTTATGCAAATTTTATTGTTGGAAAATCCTCAAAACTAAAATAATACGGGCCCATAATAGCGCCTACAACGGTGTCGATACAATTATTCATAAGACATCTATCAAATAAAGAAATATAGTATATAAAGAAATATCACAGTGAAAGTAATTTACTCGTAAATCTCTTTTTCCAGACACTGGCTCTGTTTATTTGTAATATTTATACTTCATACCTTCTTAAATCTTATTTTGTAGCGAAAAATAATTGGTATGTGCATATAATTTTATATAAAATGTTTAGGAATGGACTATTAAATGTTTGACAGTAAAGAGCCGTCTAGTAAACATTTTTTCAGTATCACATTGTTCTTACTTGTTTAATTTATATTTTTGTACTAAGACAACTGTCACTAAAAAGTAAAAGTTATTAGTAGGTAATTGTATGATACTTTTATGTTATCCATTTTATAATTTTAGTGAGGACGTAGGTCCTCACTAAAATTGGTAGGTAAAATTGGTAGGTAGCTACCAATGAATATTTCAACTATGCTTTAATTTTCCTTTATCTTTTTTATGTAACATTGTATTGTTTGTCCACAATCAATATTTGTCAAAGTGCAAGTGACCTTAATAAATAGATAAACAAAATGATGCGCGAAGTATATGCGCAGCAACGTCTCAAATATTGCGCCGTGTGTTTCCACAGCGTAGTCCTCCGATCGTAACAGGCTGAAACGCACAATATGGCAGATGGGTAGATAACACTGCTAAGTGTTCGGCTTTTACGGTACGCGTAAAATTGCTATCGTCCCCGACGTTTTGGGCGAATTGCGGAGGGCACGGAGCCTTATTGCCTCGCGTGGAGTTTGGATGCACGTTAATCTTTAACATACATACATGTACCAATTTCTAACCACAGCGTTTTTCGAAGACAAATAAAAAGAATACAAGTAGAAGACAAAGTTCTTCGAAGAACTCAACAAAGGCATAAAAGTACAGCTTGGGAGCAAGAAACGTTAGAAAATAATTCTAGAAACGGTAAGCAAGAAATTTATACTGACCTGCTATTTTTATCGTCGTGAGCAACAACTAAACATTTAGCCGGTGAGTCTTCTTTATTGTCATCATCAACATGAGCCCGTTTCCGTCCACTGCTGGATATATGCCTCGCCAAAAGCTCGTCGTATCCAACCACTGCTCAACATCATATATCCCACTTAGCTGGAAGGCCACCTTGACAAAGCTCTACAACATATTTGATTGCTGATGCTAACTAATGTAACTTTTTAACACAGCTGGTTTGATAACGATTCCTTATCAATCAATCCCTGTTAATGGTGAAAAATTATGAATAAACAAAAATATTGAATGCCAGAAGACGAAACAGGTCGCTGCAAACCCAAGTAGACTGATTTATTTTATAGATGTTAATAACGTAAATAATAATAAATAAGTAAAATAGTATAAAGTACATAATTATATGTAGTCTATCCCGTATAACCTATACCACAACTGGCTAGGCAGGGCGAGGTGTCTTAGGTAAAATTCATTTACGTTACATAAGGTTAGGCAGAAGGCTCACTTATAGCATAACAGGTAAAACGTAGGATTACTATATCTCTGCCTAACTGAAATACGGGTGTGATCTTATCTTATGTTAGATCAGATTCGCTTATATTTAACTAGGTTAGGTTATACTAGGTGTTCAGAATACTTATAAAAAACTCATTATTTTTACAACTCGTTTCTTCCACAGTTCATTAATTTCGAGTTTACGCGCCACATCGCCCACCGGCAATAATAACTGTGTTGAGGGTATCGAAAAATCTGTTAGGTTAAGTTTTTTTTTTACATTTGGCACTCCTTTGGGCCAACCATTTTCGTAGTGCCTGCTTTTACACCATCGCCTATAGAATACAGTCCTTATACATATTTTAATTCCCCGAAACACTTATGTTCAATTACGTTGGCTTAGATGTAATCAAAGTAGGTCGGCATAAAGAGGTTAGGTTAGATTTGGTTAGTAACTAATCAACATTATTCGTATTAGAAACTAAAAGTATAATTAAACACTATCATTACACATACAGTTTAAAATGAAAATTCAATATTTGATTTATCTATCGTAAAACATTTCTATAGATTCTGAAATTTCACATATCATATAAAACGTTTAATGCCTTAATTTAAATTTACTTCAACGACTTGGAGTTAGATTATTGCTTGGCGCAGCTGCTGAGGTAGTTATAAAATTACCGCCACTCTTCAGTGGTATTCTTACCGGGGGAAATATTTATGTAACAGTAACAGGAAAATTAAAACGTTCAATATAGTTTTCAGATGGACCTTGAAACACAGTTCAATACTATTTCAGATAGAACACATGTTATGAGCTAAAGTTTTCATATAACAGCGCGCCTGTAATCCCCGAAGAGATAGACAGAGGAAGATACACTCCCACGTTTTACCAGTTACGTTTACGTCACTCCATGGAATAGGGG
>DWEE01002673.1:0-11291 GCA_018245755.1 Parelbella macleannani
TATTTTTTTATACTCAATAGGCTAGCTTTTGGCCACAGTCTTGCCTGATGGAAAGCAACGATGTGGCCTATGATGTAGCAAGCTTGCTTAGTAAATGCTTCATCCGGACAATTTGATAAGGTACACGACGATCATACCTAAGCCAAGCGAAGGCATAAGATAACAAACTTAAAAGAAAAAGCAAAAACAATTCCCAACAAAGTAGCAGATGTTAAATTCCTATTAAAGTTGTCTAAAGGAAAAAACGGACAAAAACCATTGGTGGTCATTTCAATGTTTAGTCATTCACATGTCTGGAAGATTTATCTCTTAAAAAATATGAAAATTTTAAGACAAACGAGAAGTAACGAACCAACAAAAAGTGGTTATCATTGAAAATTTTAAAATAAGATTAAGTATGTACACTGCTCAATAATATTATACATATAAACATGCAATGGCATAATAAAAAAAGAAAACAAGTAAAAAACAATAGAAAACTATAATATTACTATTCGATAAGGATTTAGTGATTGTAGGTAATACCATAGAAATGGGAGAAAGAATATGTGATCATAATAATATCAATCATAATAACACTTACAGTTGAACAGTACTGCGTATCAACACGTGAATGCACACAAAGATAAGTATACGCACACATACAAAGTATTGTTAATAATATGATAAGACACAGAATAGGTAGGTGTACTGAGATAATTTTATTAGTTTTGGGTGTAGGTATTTTGAGAAACATAAGCATATTTGATCTTGGTAATTTCTGCCTGGATATGAGTGTGTGTGTATGCCCGGACATTCATACTTGACTAGTATTCGAAATATGTCTGGAATGTAATCATAAAGAAGACACTCATATTTTACTATTAAATGTTTCGTGAGTATATAAACACATGATTATATATGTATGTGTCGCAGCCATCTAGTTAAATTAGCCAGCCAATTTATTAAACGCCGGCATCCAATTAAATCACTAGACGGATAGTTAATTCAAGTTAGCCTGTTGGAAATGACTGACCAAGACTCAAGCAAATGATTCTAACCTAACCTAACCTAACCTAACCTTTGTTTTCGTCAGGAAAATGCCTTTATGCATACCATCGAGCTGGAGGGAGTCGCGGGAAGGTATGTGGGACTCCTGGGAAGGCCGAGACAACCCACTAAAGACCTGACGGTTTGCCCTCTCCGCCTTAACATATGGTCGCCAGACTAGTCGCCAAACCAGTTCGACGGCTGCAAGGAAACTAAATACATTCTTCGCAAATGCCAAGTTGATTTTCGCGTGTTATACGTCACCTTGTCGGTTGTACGCCTTGGTCTATTTCATTCAAAGTTCAACACGTATAAGTCTCTTCGGAAGGTTGAAACATTCATAGCTAAGAGCAACATTTTTTTAGCGGCTCCATTATTATTAATTAATATCAAAATTGCTTATCCAAACAGCGAGGTAAGGTATACTGCATTTTTCTTGTCTGTTCATTAGTTAACGGGACATATCATGGGTTGCTGCATAGGTTATATGCCCGGTAAAAGAAACCTACTGTTTGTGAAATAATGTTACTATTCGTGTATTTGTAAATGCCATTGACAGACCAATGGTGATTTGGACGTGAAAGGAATTGAAAAAAAATTGCAGGTTAAAGTCTATTAAGAGCGGATTAAAATCTGTTAAGAGCGGAATCTTAGGTATTATATTGTTACAATATGTTGTTATTATCTATCAACTGTGTCCCAGAAACTTATGAAAACCTGAAAATTGAAACCTGAAAACTGTCATCCTACCATATATTTCCAACATTATTATGGGTTGATTAGTTAAGTGGCATTAGGTTCGCTCAGACAACTTAGTGTTACCATAATAATAAAAATTAATTATTAAATATCTTCCAGTAAAATTACTAGCTGTGAATTAAATAATTAATGTTCTTTGAAATAGAATAATTGTTACTGCAAAGATATATAATATAGTCCATGTCAGGATCTGCGCAGTTTAGGAACAATTCTTAGCAAACTATCTTATTCATAACAATAAAATAATTATAAATGTTTTGCGCACATAAGGCGAGAAACAGTGCCTCATACAAGTCCCACAAAAAATGGCCGATGTTGGCCGATAGGACAGTAAGCGTTGAAACGACCCCTATTTTTCAAAAGCTCATAGTTCATTAAAACAACGTAATTTCAGAAACGTAATATCACGCCTGTTATCCCCGCAGGGGAAGGCAGAGCTGTGTAGTACACTTTCACATTTCACTAGTTACGTTTACGTCCCATGGAATAGGTGGTGACTCTATTGCTATACACTGGACACAGATCCAGACTCCGAATCACTACTAGAAATTCCAAATTAGAAAATTCCAATAGTACCCGATCCGGGGATTTGAACCCAGGACCTCCGGATCAACAGTCGCGCTTGCAATCACTCACGTAACGAGGCAGTCTACGTAATTTCAGAATGTGGTAAAATCATGTTTAGTGTAGACACTTTTTGCACTTCACTCGCACTATCAGGTTACAGTTAGACTCATCGAGCGATTATTATAGAAATGTGAAACAATTAAAAATCTATAATTATGTGAAAGGTGGACTCGAAAACAAACTCTATAAATATCAAGGGAAGGGCAAGTATCCATTGAGCATTATGTACCACTAGTTCGTTTGATCATAACATAGAACATGTAGACACATATCTAGCCTTCTGCGGTTATTATAACATTACTTTTCGCCTGTATTTCCACGAGAGTGAAGCTATTGACTTGAATCAGCTACAACTCTGAGTAAACTGGGACATAACAAAATTCACGCTATTACTAGGAATTTCAATTAAAAACAACCTAACAATGCTTGGTCCGACCGGGTTCGAATCCAGGACCTCTTGATCAGTAATCGAACCCGCGATCATTAGACGAACGACACAGCCGACTATCATAACCTTATAATGACATAGTACCTATGTATAAGCAGAAACACGTATTCGCGAAGCTACCTCTCTGATTACAAAAACAAATACAAAGGAAATACATAGCATTAATTAGGTGGTTACGTTAAATAGCCGGTATTTCTGCATAATTATGTAAATATAGTATCCTCATCTGTGGAATCACTTTGTAACAATAATGACACAACAATTGCGGGTAGTCTACGCATTCAAGAGTTTTATATTAATTTACATGCCCAATTATACAAAAATAGCAGAAATACTGAACAGGTATGAATTAATATACATAAATAAACATAAAATATAAGCATGAAGATATGAAATTATACATAATTAAACATAAAATATAAGCAACTGAAAAAGTACTATTTTTACAATAAAGGTTAATGTTCTTTTTTTAACATTTGTAACACCTCACATTCCACGCATGTTAATACTGCAGAAAAAATTCTCTTTAATCAAAAGCATCAATACAAAAAATGCCCTTGAGTACATGATCTTCATATTATTTAAAATAATTTCAAAGGGTCTAAACGGTAGCTAAGAAATTATTATGTTCTTTTAAGTTTAGCTAAGGGATAGGCAGGTTACCAATTATTAAGCGCTCATCGTAATGAGCGAAAAGCATACACAGCAGGTTTTCAACAGAATTCGAATTTCACTCGAATAATCAATTGCTAATGTACATAGATATCAAGTGACAACACTTCATGTCAGGATCTGAATGTGTCTACGACAGTTCTAGGTGCATACCATCGCAAAGATTCACGTACACGGTACAACACACCCAAACTTTAAAATTTGTGTAGTCCAGGATTCCAACAAAATGGCCATTCTTCTATTTTTTGGTAAATATTATATAATCTAAATTTCCGTTGCACTCGAAGATCCAACATATTTAATAAAATATTGTGGAAGGTGAACAAATGATAAATAAAACGAGGTAAAATAAATCACCCAGTAGGTTTAACAAGGTATATATCAACTATCAATACCATTATGATAACAGAAAATCTAAAAAACTAAAAGAACGCACATACTGAACTTTCTATATTATAATTATAATCTACCTACTTACCAAAATAATTGTATAACCCTAAATTACGAATTTGTCCAATCACTTTTAACAAAATAATATACTGTCACAAAACGATTAAATCCTCAGATTTTTCACAGGAGAACCAAAATAGATGGTGACAAAAGGCATGCACAATCTCAGACAAGTAAAACTTCACTGATAAGGAACGTCGTTCAATACTCAGGCTAGTTAGGATAAATTGTTGACAACCTTGCGTTCAGAACGTCTTAGGTAATTGATATTACACGGCTTGCAATAGCGAGGTCATATTGGGCCGGACGCTCGACTGAGGATAACCAGTAGTGAAATATTAAAAATTAAACTAACTGACCTCGACAACATTAAGAAATTGACAATAAACTCCTCTTGTAATAAAAGACGTCGTATTTACAAAATGGCGGTTTTCAAAATACACCGGTACAATGGTTTATTACAATTTGTATTTAACGTCGTTAAAGAGATAGGTATATTTTTCCTAACACAGAAGCACACAATACTAAAAGAATGTCACAACAAATAATAAATAAATAATATGAAGTGCATACATTTTTAAAAAATGTCCATTATTGATTGTCTTACTGCTAGGGCTGAAAAAACATGTTTTTTTATAAATAAGCCACATTGTTCAAAGGCCGTTAATTTATTGCGAGAAAAATTTTATGTGTCTCAAAGGGTATAAGTAGCAAAACCATTCATTATTGCTGAAGAATTAGAATCAGAAATCTGCCATTTGAAAGTAACGAAGGGATACCTATTTACATTATTTTTATTATAATTCCCTAAAGTTTTATGTAGACAATTATGAAATACTTATGATAGACGTCTCACAGCGGATTGAACCACGCCCATAACGAAGCATTATAGTATTTAAGTAATAAGAAATTATCCCTACTTAATTACATTTAGGACCACGGTTAGCTAGTACCGTCATGTACTTAATGGATTAAACTTCATTCTTATCCTTCCTTAGCGTCTTCCAATATGACGTAGGTTCTCTTAGATTGATACGTAAATATGCGTCGAGACATCCACACTTATACTCATGTGCACTACTTAAGATGTCTAAAATCTAAATTCTTAGGATAAATAACTACTATGTACCTATAATGTTAATGTGGATGTAGTTTGTGTATGTAGTTCGAAATGTGTCCTTACTGCCATGCAATGTTTGGAACTTGTCACGTTCACCACGTTTATAAAACAAGCAGAAAGATGTTTCTGCATGGTGGAAGGAAATACTGTTCATAATATGTTTAGTGATACGTTCTATTAGGTTTGGTTACCAAAAATATGAATGTGATACTGACCCAAATTTTAGCTTTCTTGTTTGAAAATCGAAAATTTCCAAAAATAGAGAAAGTTATTGTTTTCACCTAGATTTTTGAAAATCGAACTGTCATCTGACCTTCACGTTTTGAGGATCTAGGAAGCTATTCGGATTATTTTCTGACAATGAATGATGTCTGGCCGCGTATGTAAAAAAATGATGGGATATGATGTGTTGAGAACAGATCAACCGATGAAAGTTCGCTACGCTGCGTTTAAAGGATTATCGAGCCGCAAACCGCATTAAAATCGAACCATGCGTCAAATAGTATCATTCGTCAAATAGTATGTTCGTACAAGTTTTTTTGTTTTCAAAACATCTTTCTCTATTTTAGTCAGATTGGTATTATTCTTGCAGGTGAGTTTCTTACACTTCGAAATCTGCTTGAACACAGTGGAAAATTTTAGGGCAGGTCTACACGGTCAGTCATTGTTTAGATATTTTTTCTCAACCCTTTTGTCCTTCCATTGTTGAACCTGAGTCACTTCTCGAAATAAGAGAATAAATATGAGATTAGAACATAGATCATTGGTAATAAAGAGCAAACTCAATATTAAATCATCCAAGAATTAATACGGCGACGTAAGCAAAGGTAAAAAAGGTCTTAATCTCAAATTGAACCCGTAGAACATTAACGGTTAAATTACGCCACCTAGACTTGCGTTTAATAACTACTTACTTACTATCGAATGCAAGGAAGTAGAAATTATATTTACATCATTTTATACTTAACACATACATGAAAGAAGTACTTGGATGTACCAAGAGATGGCATTATTTCACAAAAGTAGAATAATCTCGATTGTACGTCACGAATTATTAAATTGATTTGTGTAAATTTACTATTTATAAAATATCTTACAGAAAGGTGAATGGTAAAAAATAGACAAGTAGCCATAAAAACTTTGCCCACAATCTAAATGTTTTATCCAAATATTTTTGGTCTGCGTGACATTTTCGCCAAATTACTAAAAAGTAAATTCCCATTTAAATTCGATACGACCCTTTAAATTCGAAGTAAACACGTAATAACGACGTAATCTAGTTGTTATACAGCTTATATCCGTTCCGACCCTTTTATCATTCCACTGTTGGAACATGGGTCTCTTTTCAAAATGACCGGGTTGAGGCCATAGTCTGCCACGCTGGTCAGGCGGGTTAGCAGACTATATACTCTTATATAACAAGTGAATGTAAAAAGAATAATATATATATATATTTCAGTACTTTTAATAACCGCCAAGCAGAAATAAGCGTTTGGTAAGTATGATTATAAATGAAACACAATGTATTTATACTTATGTACAATTTAAAACGCCATATGAAAACAATACCATATTGATAAGTAGGTATAGATAACAAAACAATGACCTTGTTATAAAGTAGCTGGCACACTGTACAACGAATTACGTCGTTACGACCCATCAGAGATCATCACGACTCACGAGCCATCGAACGTAAAGTAAGGCTCAATCACCATAATTACAGTATACCGATAAAACTTCACAGCGCCCAATTAATTGTCGTACAAAAAATAAACGTTCGAAGGCTACCTAAGGAAACTATTTGCTTTTTGCAACAGTCATGGTCATGATAATAATAATAATATTTTGGGACATTTCCATACACAGCCATACCATTTCAAAGCCAGCTTGAAAAGAGTCAGACAATCAAATATTCTTATATACTTAGATTTATTTGTTAACTGAGGTAATTAAACGTAACTGTTAAGGTAATCGGAACAAGACAATATAAGAATCCAATTGCATTTTGCTTCAATTCTATTTTATTTCCTATGGTATCCTGAATATATTGAATTACCTAAAATAAAATGCTAAGCACGTTTTATTTTTCTGTTGACTTTCTTTTATTGTTTTTGGCCTGTGGAGTGTTAGGTGGTCGTATTAGGTTACGCTCTTACTACGAACTTCCTAAACTATATTCTGATAGAATAAACAGCCCTACACTTCTAGGATATTAGGATAAGCTTCTCGGCTACTAAGATAAGCTTCTAGGATCCTAGGATAAACTTCTAGGCTACTACGATACGCTTCCTGGCTACTAGGATATGGTTCTAGCGTACACTCGTAGGCAAGAAAGTTTTTTAACATCTATATAGAAACAACTGCAAGATCTGCTCAAAACCTTCAAAATCAACAACAAACAACGCATTCTGGTGTATTAAGCATTTTGTACGTCGACTATTACCAACATACAGTCCGTTTGATCGTTCGCTGTATAGAATGAACACCGATAATATCGCCGACAATATACCTATTATAATTGGTATTTCGTGTCTAGGTACCATTACAGATAGGAAGGTATTCTTAATCTGTATTTGTCTTCCGATAAATTTCGTAACGATTTGATTTATACTATACCTACATATATTTATACACGATCTACTAATAAAACGTCACATTTTGGTTGTAGCGGTATATTTTTGTGCCATGGATAAAATGATAAAAATCAGATTTCTGTATAAACGCTGATTAGATTTGGACTAAAAAATATTTTGGTATAACTTACAAGTTTGAAACCTACATTAGACATTACGTGATGTTTGAAAAAAAATGTTGGACTTGTAGAAATTGGTTAAAAACAAAATATATCATGATTGAAGATTAATTCGATAACTCCAGGGATTTATGTAAATTTCTGGAACCATCTTGACATATATTAATCCTGGTACATTAATTATAGTTAAATGTTTTTCTTTCTTCCTGTCAAGTGCCTGTAGTAAAAAGTGACCTAACAAAAAAACCTTCAATTGTACCAGGACGTTCTAGCTCACAGAAAAATGATTTACCCCTTTGGTCTTTCCCTTATTTGCCTTACAGACTTGCTCGTCTATTTCGTGCACAGCGGGACAGCCAACAGGGAGAGCTTGGGATAGAGGAGGGGCTGGTTCACCCTGGAGCTGGGACAGAGCACATCGGACTGCGCTCAACATTTCTGGCGTGGATTTCCTGCTGCCGGGCGCGTGAGGGCGATGCGGACGGGAAACCCTTTCAACTGTGGCCGTCGCTTCTATAAATAAATTCATCCTCATGAATTATGGTCATCAATATTATCATCAAATTCACCATCATCGATTGTTCCATTCTTGGATACGGATCTCCCTCTCAGCGAGAAGGATAATACCGTAAGATAAGCACACTTGATGGAGGTTTCTTGGAAAATAAAAAAAATATTCTTTAATTTTGACGCAACTTTCTAGTAAATCCAAATCGATAGATATAGGCATTTGTTGAAAAAATTAAGGACAGCAAATAAAGAATAAAATACTATATTGGTTACAGTGGGATCCGGAAGTATTAAAAAGCAAAAATAAAACGTAACGCCTGCAAAGGGATGTATGAAACCGATATCGCTCCAGTTAAAATGGGACGAGAATTCTTTTATAAATTTATAAAAAAAAGGGGTGGCTTGCTGGCAATCTTTACGCCCTAATTAGTTAGTGAACTCTTATGTTCGTTTTTAGCATAAATGAGAGTTCAGTACTAACGATTAACTCTCGAATACTCTCGGTCGTCGTCAGTTTTCTCGCAGCAGGTACAAGAGCAGCACAGCGCCTCGCGCAGCCAGTTGCCAGCGCGGGACCACGCCGTCTGCCGCTCGTGCCGTCCGCGTCGCGGCAACCGCCTGCTCATACCTCACTACATGCTCGGATATCTTAGACGCGACGCGATTGAATTTAGCGCTTAATTTTTATGTTATTTTTCAATTTTATTGCTATAGCTGTTTAGACGTGCGATGTCAATGTTGATTTGATTGACAGCTATTAATCTTTTGAGTGTGACAATTTTTATTATTACGATTATTGTTGGTAATAATATTTATTATTCCAGGATTGTCGAAATAATTGGAAGTAATTGTTATAAAACAATAATTGATGTTTAAATAGAAATATCTAATTAATTCTGTTTATAGATATCTACATACGATAACAGATAGGAGGGAGGGGGGAGTTAAAAAAATACATTGCGATACCAACTGGTGTACCACGTATCTTAACAGGTGTCGCTCTACTATACCACAAGGGAAAAGAACAACAATTCAAAGAAACATGCCATTTACATCGATCCTGCCAAACACTGAATAAATGATTCTTCGTCATAGTATAAACATCTCATCGTCTGTAGTCAATCGCCCACACACTTCGCTACAGCGAATAAAGTTTCACGCATTAACTAGATAATGGATTTTCAACCGCTTTACTGATGAGAATTATGGCAAGATCTTTACGCATGTTTACGAGACTACCTAAGTGGTAGGCCTTTTTCGTTATTTCGACACAAATTAAGTACTTGAAGCACAGGATATATTTCCAACTCAACCAGCCTTATTTATACTTATTGTTAGTTACCTTTATAGTGTTCTTATAGTCCTTAGGCGGATGTATGAAAATTATAAAATCCAAATTGAAGAACAATCTGCCCCAGCCACGTTTGCCTCTCTTTACATTTAAGCGCTATGATCTAGGACATTATGTCACATTATGGTGATATTGTTTTTTTTCCAATACACATATTCTTTTATTAAATAAACTTAGACATATAACGTTTTTATAAACAGGGCTATTTAGACGGTTATGAACGTACATCAACTTTTCATTAATAGGGATCTGTGTTGCAATCTTGGCGTGCAACTGTTTCACAATAAAATCATTTACGAACATTAAGTGGTTCTGTTTTATTTTCACGATATTACTATTTATACAAAGATATTATAATTTCAGTATGGTGGCAACTTAAACCACGTATTGTTAAATTACAGTGAGACCAATAAGATTAGTTATATTAAAAACCTAACAGCGATGGAACCTGATCGTTTATAATCATTATAGTCTTAATCGCCTTTGAGTATGTATTTAATTCACCGGAGAATTAGCGGAGCTAGTCAAACTCAAGGG
Organism: Parelbella macleannani; assembly: GCA_018245755.1. Lineage (NCBI taxonomy): Eukaryota > Metazoa > Arthropoda > Insecta > Lepidoptera > Hesperiidae > Parelbella > Parelbella macleannani. The sequence continues at coordinate 10,256 of DWEE01002673.1, forward strand.
TAACTTTATTGTTATATGGATATGACAGTCTCGTCCCAAATCCTCGGAGTACTGTGTTATTACGTCACGCCTCTCAATCGCGAAGCCTTGACGAAGGCGGGGTAATGACGACCCGTGTCTCACGTATTCACTACTTGAATAAAAAACAACACTTACGAACAACATACCGTATAACAAATCACTGGCAGCCTACCATTTGAAACGCTAACACGTTCGACGATATCTGTTACAGCTTAACGCGTTAATTCGAAATTCAAATTTTAAAAGCGCGCATAACTTTTAATTTGTTTTTAATTTTAAACTTGTCGCAAAGGAAAATAAATATGAATCTACGTATTCACATATTTTTCGGCCAGTTTTTGTGGTTGCTGGCTGTGTTAAACGGTAAAAATTTGCAAGGTATTCCGGGATACGGTAGGAATTTAATAATCAAGGCTCTACCCCCACTAGAAGACTACCAAAGTAACGTTTACGAAGTGCTTATGGAACCATATCTATATGTGAGTATTAAACTAGTTCTTTCGTCGCAAATCTCTGAAACCTCCCTGTATGTATAAACAGAGCGATGAATGGTAGAAGAAGCACTTTGGGTCTGTAAAGATATTTGACTGATTTGAGGTAAAAACCATATTGTTTTCGGAGAAGTCCAGGTCTGACTAGAAAAAAAAAAAATATTATTGTAATATCCATCACTCTAGATCCGTTAAAACCCCGTGACTTCAGCATTTATCATTTTCTTTATATACGCACAATGATTTCGAAATCTCCTGACCCAATAAACAACTAGTATCCGAGTTATCTGGCTAAGATGGATTAGTCTTCATCTCCATTGCTACCTGCACCTGTTAACTTCCACATTGTATAATACCATTGGTTATTTTTTTATCTAGTATCCTATCACTTCATATGAATGCTCTACTAAATGTATTCCTGGCGTACACTGTTAGTTACAATTAGAAGTTCCTATTATTATGTACCGTATTTACTTTATACAAATATTATTATCATTAAATTAACACATTCTTCCCCGTATAAT
>DWEE01002674.1:0-11291 GCA_018245755.1 Parelbella macleannani
ATATGTTAAAGTAGTTTATCATTATGGAAGGGTGTTTACGCTGTAAGCAGAGAGCAGCGAGTACCAAAAAAGGTACCATTCATAAAGGTCGTCACAGACGGAGCTATAATGCCTATAATATGTATTATAAGAAGGCGTATTACGATATATTAAAATATATTTTCTATACATGACCTCGAGTGACCCTACACGTTATGTATTTCGTTGTCAAAATATGTTAATACATGCATATATAGATACAGCGAGACATTTTAGCGATAATGTCCGTAAAGATATATTATAGCATTGCTACTTTGTATGGTTCTTGATATAATATAATTGTACTATAGCACAGTACATTAATATATATTATAGCTTCGTTTGTAACGACCTTAAACGGTGGCCAGGAAGTTGCGAGGTGCAGCACCGAATTCACGGAGATTGATAATATCAAGATCACTGTTAAGATAGTGTAAAAATAAACTGGAGTTAGACAGGAGCTAGTGTATTTCATTTTGAAATGTTTTACTTGCGTCAATGTTCCATTAAATTTCTTAGAAAATGTTAAAGATTATCTTGAACGACCCAACGTATTTTTATGCTATATTTTAAGCGGTAAGCTGTCGGTGAGCTTGTATATTCAAAATGAATATTTTGAATAGGCTATCGCGTAATTTAGAACTAATGTAAATGCACTTACACCTGCTTTTATCTGATAGTATATTAGTTAAAGTACTATTATATTATTGGAAGTTAATTCTGACTCACGTTTTATTCAAAATGACACTAGGGTTATGATAAATTAATCGCTCTATCCAATGATAGGATATGACGGTATTATGAACATTTATCTATACGATTAAAAACTCAATTTAAATAGTGTAATTATAAAACCTTTTTCCTTTCGAATATACGATACATTAATTTAATGAACCTTCGTTTAGAATTTTGATTTAAATTTTGTAAGTAATGAGGAACAGTTTGTGTTCACCAGGTTTAGGGGTATTTTTACTCCTGGTTGTCCCTGATCCTAAACAAATAGTAAAAGTTAATTAACAAAAGATTTTTTTAAGTAAAATTTCTTTGGTCATAGCTTGTGAGTACCTACTTCACAACTTTTTCTGGTGCATGTAACGTTCAGACGTAGTCATACATTATTTAATAATAATAATCCTTTTATGTGATTTCCACATTTATATCAACATATAGGCATATACATACCTATATGGTTTATTTTATTTTTTAGTATCAAATTATCGATAGGTACTTTATTTTAGGAAATTATTGCTTTCCAATATTTTAGGACTCATATTGTTTAGTGTTGAAGAAGTTAGTTGTTGAAAGTTGAGAAATGAAACAGGCAGCCATTATGGACTGTTCAAAATGGCGGGAAAACATGAAAGGTGGTTGTGTTTGTTTTTAATTCTAAATCAATTTATTGGAAGTGTTTCAAAAAGTGGAAGTATTAAACAGAAATGTAATAGCGTAAATGTAATATGTATTACCTAAATATCATAGCGTTCAGTTAATCTATAATGGCAGTATACTAAGAGTATTTTACTCTTTCCTTTTTATATAGATAATAATAAGGAAAAACAAATCAGCAATCTGATTATCTCTTGTGGCTCGTAAAATACATTAGTTCTCGGTTGATTAATTTGTGATTTTTTTCAATAATCCCAATTAATTAACATGATTATTGGATGTAACAGATACATATAACCGATAAACGCCATAAAAGTTTCATTCAATGCCGTGTAAAGGTTATACACACTATTTTTTAATTATGCAAATAATAAATCAATACTAAAATTTAATTACATTACCATATTAGTTAGGTACTTGTTTTATAAATGATAAGAAAGCAATTTAAAAATTATTATTATCAAAATTATCATTTCTTTGGAATTTTCTTTTTAAATATTATTAAATTAATAAGTTTTACTAAACTTATTTTGATTTACGTAATGTAATAAAAAGATAACTATTGGTTCCATAGACAATTATAGGGATGGAAAAATTTCATTATTCTTGGACAGAATTCCTTTCTCGTCTATAAAGGCGAAATCTCCCGATATCTTAGTATGTTTATCTAGCAAATTATTTTATCGGGATTGCAACAGTTTAATATTTGTACCTAGGCCGCATTCCTATGCCGCCTAGGTACGTAGGTAAGGTTCAGCGTTGGGAATTCCATACCTATCTTCGAAATGGGAATTATACCACCTCTAGTATAAATTGTATATTTATATAACACTACATACGATCACGAGCAAAATGTGTGTGTGTGTGTGGATGTGTGTTATTATGTGTGTGTGTTTTTACATGCATGTGCGCCTTGTGCATGGATGCATAGTAATTCCCAGTCTATATGTAGCTTCGTCTGAGACTAAAATATCTGAATATTACATAGATTTTACATTATGTACATTTACCTTGAACATAAAATTAGATAGTGTTACATATGAGTGAGTAGCACTTGTTACACGCGCGTGTAAAGCGCAAGGTGATAACTATATATTATACACACGTATATAAGGAGCTATTGCGTAGTATATTAGATTCAATTCTCTACACCAGAGGTCTGAGGTTCAAAACTTGAAACCCGTTTCCTTTATAAATTTAGTAGCGTGTTAAGATGAAACGTCAGTTTCATAACGGTATATGAAAATATTTCAAGGAATTAAATAAGCACTTTAAAATTTTTCATAATGTTGAGTGAAACTTGTAGTATAAATCCTGCAAAATCTGAGAGGTGAATTACTTCCAACAGTAGAACTATAACAGGTCGATGATAATTGTCACATAATATGTATATTTAATCATGAAAACTAAATATTCTCTCCGATTCCGGTTAAAACTGAGGCGCGAAATTATATTAGTCAAGTTCAATACGGTCATTTGGTAGCGGTTATTGATATATAAGAAAACAGGTTTGTTTAGCTTAATATCGATTAAGCCGTACAAGCACTGTATCGCTAATTTCTACCAAGCTTTATTTCAATCGGGCAGTCAGTTTCGAAGTGTCTGATTAAATCGGGCGCCGGATATAAGGCCAATCGTTTCCGCTACCGACCAACGCAGCACATGTCAATTACTAATTTTATTATCTATATGTTTTGCACGTTTTGATTGCGTTTCTGATTATCTATTTCCGAAAATATATAAGAGACAACATAGTAATTTATTGCAATTCTGATCTATTAATCTTTTTTCATTTTTTAATCTATATTTTTTTTGTTTATTTATTTATTTTTATTATCCTCTTTCTTTTATTATTATGTACACGTTGCCCATCCCATTCTCTAACTCCTAGCATATAAGTATCTACCATATCTCTAACTTCGACTTCGCTGGCTGTCCGAAAGAAATCTCTTACTGGCGATAAGATCGCCCAATTATGTTGTTCTGTATCTGTTTTCTTTTTTATTATCATTTCTTTTATATGGTACACAGTAAAGAGTATTTTAATTAATTTTATTAGTATTGTAGTCAATACTTACGCTTATAATCGACTGCCTCGTTGGTCCTGGGTTCAAATCCCAAGTCGGGTATTGAATTGTTCTAATTTAGAATTTTTAGTAGTGACTCTGAGTCTTAAATTGTGCCCGGTGTACGGCAATAGGCTCACCACCTATTCCATGGGACTTAAACGTAATTGGTGAAACGTGGAAGTGTACTACACTCCTCTGCTTACCCCTTCGGGAATTACAGGCGTGATGTTACGTTTTTATAATCTGTATATTCCCGAAGAGACGAGCAGAGGAGCGTAGTACATTCACTATTTATCAGTTATGCTATATGCCCTTCCCATCATTTAATAGGCATTGAGCCTATTAGCATACAACATCCACACTCCGAGCTATCACTAAGATCATTTCAAGTTAAAACACCCAGTAGTACCCGACCAGGGGAACGAATCCAGGATTTCTCGATCAGCAGTAGTGCTTGCAGGCACTCGACTAATGGTGCAGTCAATGTAGCGAAAGATTTCATTGTTTTTAATGGTTATATATCCGGGAAAACAAATATGAAACAACAGTAAATACCTACGCTAAACGTTAATTTTATGACGATACTTAAAATTGTTTTATTTCTGGTCCACGCTCTGTCTTCAGCAGAGATCATCACTGCATGATTTACGTGCTATCTATAAAAGAGGATGAGAGAGCTTTACGTCCAGCAGTGGGCGGCAACAATCGACCAGCGCTGAAAGACAGTCTTGTAGAACATAAACATTTATTCATCTACCCTCTACAAGAATACCGTAATTAAATATCACGCCTCGCAATTTGTAATCGCCCGTGTGATAATAAAACTGGGTCCGTCGTAATAAAATATATTGTCTTTATCCGATATTGAACGCTTAGCTTTAATAAACTCCAGCAATATGAGTAATTAAGCGTGATGTTCCCGGCGGACGTAAGTCGTAAAATTTCTCATTCATATCGATCGTTCGCTGCGACGCTTCGTTAGCGGTCTTTATTACTTAACGTATACGCTGTTGTTTATTTTATTGATTTCTCATTTTTGCAATTAAACAATTCTATTTAATGTCAATTTTGGTAATGTTTGTGCGTTTTTAATTTTTTCTGAACCGTGTGGTTTTGTGGCCCACGCACCCGAATTATCGACTCCGATTTCACCGACATCTGTGTTCGTTCACAATCGCCTCGCACACTGCCGAGAGATGTAAATGTCTTGTCGGGCTAGCTGGCACTCAGCGCCAAGGTCCCAGGTGACCGCCACGCCGCTATAAATATATCATGCACATTCAATGGAGGATTTATTATCTTCATTACTGCTGCTGGCGATCGCGAGCCGCATAGCCAGCGCCTCTCGCCGGCGCTTGCTGCTCATGCATGAATGACGTAATTTATTGCCGAATTAAAAAAAAAAACGTGTACAAAACACCTGCATAAATTTTCTTACGCGTCAATTTTAACGTAGGAGCGAAATAAACTGCCAATATTTCATACTTTGTATAAATATGTACGATAATGGGGAACATAAATTGTAGGCGGATTCTTATCTGTTGGAATACAATGAATCTCGCCGTTTCTATTGTAGCTTGAGTGCGGATTAAAACGACAATGGCAGATTATTTTCGAGAGACAGAACTGAGTTGTTCACTACAATATAAAGAGACGCATTAAAATTAAACACAATAGAAAATACCACAGTTGTTTGTTTTTGGGTATCGTTTTTAATATTGCTATAAAATATACATATTATGTTAATACTATTCCTGACTATATTGCTACTGAAATTGTATATTCAAGGTTTTTTTTATATTTGGATGGCAGCAATCAAGTAGATAATAGACACAAAGGCCCACTGCTATCCATGGATCAAGTAATTTCAAATAGGTACGAAAATTGAGAACTAAGATAATTTAGTTGATTGAGTAATTCTTGGTATTAAGATTATTCGTTAATATTCACTTGAAACAGAACTGACTGTACTGTTAGTATGCTGCAGTTAGTAAACTTTAACATGAGGGTAGCTAGTATTAGTTACTTTTCGTCCTATCCCTAGTTAGTCTGAGATATAACTTCCTCGGTGGATTGGATGATTGCCTTTGGTATACAAGTGCACGTTAAAAACACTTCAGGCATAGTCACTAATTCGTTTAACAACAATTCGTTTAGCGTTGTCGCTGTAAACTTTATAAACAAAAACTCCAGTATTCACATCGATACCCAAAACACTAGTGCACAATGACGTCACTGGTTGTAGTGGCGCCTCAAAATTGAGGTTATTAATTATTAGAAATGGCCGGAGACATCAGTTGTTGAAATGGTAACTTTCTTTTATGTCTATCTCTCTCGGTGAGAACTTTTCAAAAGTTTATCCACCTTGTTAGTGGCGTGATTGGGAAAAAGAACCGTGATCTGAGAACACAATCTATATTATCCTTATGGTGAACGTATCATGAGGAACATCGGCGGGTATCCGTAGGCCGTAGTGGGTCAATGGTTGTACAATTTTTGCGCGTAGAGGGGTCGAATATTTTTGCTGTTACCTTCTTAAAATTTGTATTATCATATCTGTATCCAGAGGACCATTTGCTAGAACATTCTTTGAAGCCGTATTAAATGTCAATGGTATTTGATATTTCTTGTTTTGACTCTTACATCGTTTCACTGTTGAAACACGGATCCCCTTTCAGAGTGAGGGGGTTAAGGTCATAGTACGCTACGCTGGCCAACTGCTGAGTGGCAGATTTCACATCCCTTAGAGAACACTTTTTCTTTATAATTCTAGAGCCTTGGTTATTATTTTCGTGTAGGTACTCTGCGTACCAGGTTATATGGCCTAGGTCAGGTGGTTTGGCAGAGATTTTCCAGTAAGCTCCGTAGACTCGTAGCCTGTCTATTTCGTAGCTTACTGTTTTTCCAGTAAGTGATTTCGCTTTGACGCTCCAATACACGGAATCAGTTTGAACTGTCGTAACGATTTGCATGTGTGTATTACCTATAAGAAAAGCATCTCAAGCGCTACTGTAACAAGACATATAGAATTTTTGTTTTAATTGAAGAAAATTGAAGATTATAAGCTCTTTTTTCTGGCGTATGTTTTTGAAATAAAAGTGATTCAAAATTTAGCAATTTTGACTAATAAAATATGAAAACCAAAAAGCAGTGAACATATAAATGTAACAAAAATAAATGTAACTTTAGCAAAATTCAACGCTTTAGCAGTTTTATTTAAAAAATTGGTCAAATAGTCTTCGAAATAGGTTATTAATGCATTAAACGTTTAATTTAAACCTTTTAGAGGTTCTTATGTCAAAGGGTACACTTTCATAATTTTTCCTCTGTGTTAGTGATTGCTACCAGACTGTTATTAGTATGACATTGACTATGGGAACCTAAATAATGAATGTTTAATTTAATTCAATTTAAGGTATTTAGGTATTTGTAAGTCATACTGCACATATATTTTAGGTATCTGCACTCGTTCTCTATGCAAACTTTATTTTTAACTAGTCTTACTCTCCTCCGTGCACACAATATTCTTAAAAGGGGTATAAAGATTACTCTTCATGTATTAATTATAAAGATAGAACATTAAGAATAACTGCATCAAGCCATTGCAGTAAGACCAAGGTGGTACAAAATCTTTAAAAAGTTTGAAATTTTTTGTTCCGAAGTCGTTAAAGTATATTACATTAAATAACAACAATATAGAACGTTAAATGACCTCATCTGAACTTATCCTTTTGCTGGTAATATTTATTTAAGTCTCAACGACATAAAAGTATGTGTACAAAAAAAAAGAAAATATACGTATATAGAAAATTATTATTAGCATTAGATAAAAACGTGACAAAGACAAACAATGTCTCAAATAAACATGCCAAACATGTATTTCATTGAACATAATGAAGTTCATGCATATAAGTACATATACGTGTACATATAACTATACATTTATTACCAGCATTTAATGACGGTTCGGAATTTTTATATACAAAATCTGCCAAACGAGTGTTTGAGTGAGCTCAGTAGGTACATACACGTATAAAGAGATAATTAATACGATGCGTGGTGCCAAAGCCTTAGCGCTACTAATAGGCTACTTAGTACTTCCCCGTGGACAGTATACGGCCCGAAATAAAACAATGTAAGCTTTCAGGAATAGCGAACACCGAAAATAACCCGCGTTCGGACGGACGGTGACGCGTCCTTGGCGGCGACTGCGTACTCGATATATTATGTCATTAGCGGAGAGATTCTCCGAGATAATGTAAGAGCCGCAAATAAGTATTAATCTGCTCGCTAACATAATTACGGCACGTTCCGTTATGCGCGTTTAAAAATATATTTTTTTAAATTATTAATCTTATATTATCCTATATCTTATAATACTTAATTATTAATCTTAAAGTATAGATTACTTTATTAGTTATATGAAGCTTCTGGTTGCACTTTATATTACAGATCATAAGAATCATTTAATCGTATTTTATAGATTATATGAAGCGTGTAGTTGCACTTTATAGAATATATGAAGCTTCTAGTTGCACTTTATATGTTATATGAAACTTCCAGCTATACGTAACAGGTTACTTCTGTCACTTTTAGATAGCACCCTCGGAGCTGCTATTGAGAACTTGCAGATAAAATATATCTTAGTATTTGTACTTTTGCGGTATCGTTTTGATCTATGTTCGTTAAACTTTCTTCGTATAATATCTGGAGCTTGCAAAGTTACGTAATATTGTTTTGTCAATAAACATACCTACATACATACGTCGAAGTTTGGAATATTGCGTGGAACCAAATCTTTCAATTACTTCACAATCGCATTTCGTTCTAAAAGTTCGTCCCAGCACCTGTTCGCCATATATAACTTGGTCTGTCGCAACACTATCACACGTGTTGGTGTGCTGGGAAAAATGTATGAACATCGTTTGGCAACGGCAACACGGAAAATACGTAGCAATTCTGTAATATACGCCAGAATATATTGGAATCATTACAATAACGGATTGTAGAGAGTATACCTACCATTAAAACATGCAGGGTTATAAACTTACATGTAATAATCATAATAGGCTTACTCCCTTTTAAAATATCTACCTACTTGTTTCTTACGATGTAAAACTTAATTGGCAAAAAGTGAAGGTATCATACTGCTTAGCCTATTTCTTCGGGGAAATACAGTCGTGATGTTGTTGTGTTTATAAGAAAATAGGTATAGGAATGTTCATTAAATAAATTTATCAATATAAAATTCGAAACCTTCGCTGCTGCTATTACATTCCGGCATTAATTTAAGTTTTTTTACAAATAAATAAATGAGAAGTTAAGCATAGCACCTTACTAACTTCCATTAATATATACTTACTAACATGTCCGTATTTATTAAATCTATTTACAGCGACCTGTTGAATATCGTACGTGACATGTAAATGAAAACATCAACCAGTTAAAGTTTGACAAGTTATGTCGTGTGTCAAATGTTATTCTGTTGTGGAATAGGCAGCGGCAGATGTGATAGTGTGACTGTGTGTGATCTTTTGTTCTGTCTGATTGTATTGATCGGGGTGCGGGGTGTGTGGCGAGATGTCAGCCGGCGAGTGCGTGGAAGTCTCAAATATAAACGGTCGAGAGGCGACACCATGAACGTTTGTGCGCACAATATGAGCGGATAAAGCTTTTAGTTGATATGTATTTCATTTGTGTCTGCTTAGAGATTTTCCGGGTTAAAGTTTAGTTTTATAATATGGTAACATTACGATTAATATTGTTTTTACAAAGAATTTTCTATGATGTTAGTCCATTATTCGCACATGATTTGGATTAACAATGTTTATGTTGTAGTATTATTTGATATATCGATTGGAATGGATGTTTCTAGAATCGTCTTATAGAGCGTCAAACATTTCCATCGTCATTGAAGCACGTGAAATTATTGGCGATAAAAAACAAAAACGATTCGGCGAAATAAACCGTCAGCCAGTCATCGGCCTCCGATTACATACTGAAATACATAACACGGCTATAATTTAATAATAGACAAGAAAGACTGACAGTGTGTTTGTGTATTTGAATTTCAACTGGTATAAAAATATTTTAACGTTTTTGATGATCCGCCAGATCTTGACCTCGCAATATGTGGACCATTTTATTGGAGTCTTTTAGTGATACTCCATAGAATCGGACCGAAATAAATTCTACGTCAGTATCACCCACATATATACAATAACGCGATACAATCCGATGGTACGTACGTACGATACGAGATATATGGAAATCTTCACGTAATAAAAATAGATGTCAGTCACCTGCTGTACCTATTGGAGCGTGTCTTCCCACGCGGTGACCAAAATTAAAATATAGTTGATGATGTTGTTGCCAATGAAATAAAATAGAGGACATTTTTCAGGTCGACAGATGGCTGGCTGAAACAATAGGTTTGGTTTGCACAGGGTGCGCGAGATTGACAGCCGCCTGCTGCGCCCGCGCTTTGTAGTAGGTACCTACTCTGATTGCGGTCAGCGCGAGCCCTCTTGCGCAATCCGGTTACATAACTGCTGATCATGATTCAGTTCTTGCTTCAGCATTGATACATTTATTATAAAAAAGTTTATCCGTTACAAATTTTAAAAACTGCGTTTAAAGGAATTCATTTCTTGTATTTTATGACTGAACAATGGCTCTCTTAAATTAAAGAATGTTGAATAGTGTGGGCTATTTACGTAAAGATGATTATATGGATTAACTCACGTAGGTATGTTTTTTCGGGATGGCACGAAAAACATAAAAAGCACGTAGAGTTAATGCGCTACATATATTTATATGTATTATAATAATTTATAAAGATCTTTAAAACATGCACCATAAGCATTTAGGTATAACTGTCCAGCGAGGTTACAGATCAAAAGTAACTATTACCTACTTTACCTCGTAGTAACAGTTATAATGATTAGAATTTTCATTTATTATATAGGTTGTCATATTTTTACTTGAACTTGTTTGAATATTTATTTGCAGTATGTACACATTAAAATGTACCGACGATAAACGTAGCAGGTAGCAATGACTGAAAAAAATCATGTGGGTAGGTACGCATAAAAGAAAGTTCACATTAGGGCGGGCCTCTGCTTATATTAATTTTGTCAGTGGGCACCTGAATTAAGAGGCTTGAGAATTGAGTGTTAATTTGAAAAATCAAAACGACCTAAAATGAGTTGATTGATGCTTTTAGTATTTGACATGACAAATTGTATCGGCTGGGATTTTCTATGCAGCGTCGCGTCGCCAAAATGTCACACATTTGGCGATCGGTCTATTTAAAAATTGTTCTTAAACACCATGCTGAAACCATGTAAGTATTGAAATTACCGTTTTTGTAATATACTTATGCTTTTGTTAAGGGTTGGCGTTTAATAATCGCATCGGACCGAGCTAATGTGAAAATGCTATTACTGTGAAAAAATATTTCTCTTGTAACCTATTTACGGAACAAGGACCGGGTTATTAGCTGAAACTGCAACATCTGTCTAATGAGTCACGGCGTGTACTAGTAATCTTTTTTTAATAACTCTAACTGCGGTCGGCTATGCGCCCGGGAAACAATACGACGTGTTCTGTTTAGCTCATTGTCCAGTAAAAAACGTTTATACGCTGTCGTGATGTTATAAAAAAATAAACAGTGCTGGCAGAGATGGCAGGAGGAATGGTATAAGACATTTATTAGGGGTGTGATTTTTAATAGACAATGCGAGTAACACCGCGCACAGATAAGTAGTATCACCATAGGTGCTAAGCCGTGTCCAGCGTTAGTAGTTTATTTGGAAC
>DWEE01002675.1:0-11289 GCA_018245755.1 Parelbella macleannani
TTAAATTGCACCATATATTAATTCTGTTAAGATCGCTTTGAACTAGTTCTGTATCTTGAGCGGATTTTATTGCTTTATAAATTTTTAGATCATCAGCGAATAGACAAAATTTACAGTTACGTATATTTAAAGCTATGTCGTTAATAAAGGCAGAAAACAGGACAGGTCCCAAATGGGATCCCTGAGGAACGCCTGAAATAGCCATATAATCCTTAGATCTGTGACCGTTGATGACCACAAACTGAAGTCTTTTTGCCAAGTACGATCTGAACCATTCTAAGAGGGATCCGCTAATTCCATACCTTTTTAATTTGTTAATAAGACGCGAATGGCAAACCTTGTCGAAGGCACTGGAGAAGTCCATATACAGAGCATCGATTTCCTGACCTCTATCAACGTTTTCACATAAATACGATGTGTAGGACAAAAGATTAGTCTCGACAGAATGACCTTTTCTGAAACCATGTTGGTGTTCTGAGATATAGGTGTTCATATGGCGCGTGATAGCTGGACAAATGAGAGATTCAAATAGCTTAGGTATGCATGACAGTATTGAAATCGGCCTGTAGTTACTAACGTCATTAGCGGCCCCCTTTTTAAAAACAGGAACTATTTTAGCGACTTTCCACACATCTGGAAATACCCCATCATTTAAAGATCGATTGTAGATAATGGATAATGGTAAGGTTAAAGCTGAACCGCACCGCTTTATAAAGATTGGAGGAATCTCGTCTGGACCAGCTCCTTTAGAAACGTCAAGCTTTTTAATACCACGAATAATGTCACGCTCCGTTATTTTAATGTGGCTTACGGAATATGTAGATTCGTTAAAATTTATATCAGCATCATAATTAGTTAAAACCGCTTTACTAAATACAGAGGAGAAACTATTAGCGAACATATCTGCTATCTGAGGTCCTGTGCTTGCCGTCTGATCGCCTTGAAACATTACTGCTGGAATAGTAGATGCGCCATTACGTCTGTCCTTAATAAAATGCCAAAAACTTCCTGGATTTTTGATAATGCCAGTTTCAACTCTTATCTTATAATTAAGAAGACATTGCTTACTTACTTTATGAACGCGCTCACGGAGAAGTTCATATTCTAGAAGGTCGCGAGGATTTTTGTATTTTAGGTACTTTTGTCTTTTACAGTTTTTTTCTGCGATAATTTTTACTAATGACCTGCTAAACCATGCGGGATATTTAGGGATCTTAGGTTTTAACTTCGGTACGTAGAGATCTATAGCTTCTTTAAGAATAGTATAAAAATATCAGTCATATGATTTACAGTTTGACAACCATCTAATGTCCTCATCCAATTAATTGTACGTAGATACTGGGAGATGCCGTTGTAATCCGCTCTAAAGAAGTTAAGATGAGGAGATGTGACAAGTTTTAGGAAACTAGGAGCATGCAATGGTAGGGACATTAGAATAGAAGGATGCTTCGGGTCTAGTTTGCTTAATGTATTACAAACTTTGGTGACTTCCAAGCTGGGACAATCAGTAAGGACGAGGTCTAAAATTTTGCTATCCTCATTTAATACATCATTCACTTGGCACAAATTATTAGCAGACATAAAATCAATCAGCGACAGACCCAGTTTAAAACTATAGTTTGCTGGACGACATGGACCACCTTCAAATTCACGACTCCAATTTATATAGAACTCATGTTAAAGTCCCCTAATATAATAACGTGATCAGATTCATCAATGGCATGGGAAGTTTTGTCCAAGGAACGTGAAAGGCGCTCAAAGTTTACCGGAGGCGGCAGATAGACTGCGCAAACGGAGATTTTTTTCACTATTTTATTACTTTTAACTTCGATTGAGACCCATAAATCCTCTTTGTTACTTTCCCAATTTATATGTCTGGATGAAGAAATACTTTTGGTTACCGCGATCATAACTCCTCTTCCGTCCTGCTTTGAGCTCATTGTACATTGTCGGTCTTTCCTATATACAACGTATCTATTATCAATAAATTCACTGTTCGCAATGTTAGAATTTAGCCATGTTTCGGTGAATACAATTATGCTATAATTATTTATTGAAATGTTATTGAAATGACCTAAGGACATCTTCCGTCTTAGTACGCAATCCTCGTACATTCTGGTAGTAGATTGATACATAAATTTTTGAAGATATCTACCACCGCATTCGATTATTAAAACTAGGCAATTAATTTAAGACTATCTTCATTTTTAATGTATATTGCGGGACTATGTTCATTTTTTCTTACGTAAATCCGTCCATCTCTCACTCAGACGAACTTGCTGCCTGTCTCTTTTGCTTTTTTACGAGCCGCTGCATGAAGGTGTTTGTTCGTGGGCGTCAGATGTTCAGAGACAAACACTGGTACACGATGTCCACCGATGCCCAGATGTTCGGAGTTCAGCTTATCATCTCGTTTTGTTTTATTAAACCTGCTAACAGCAGCCAGCAACTCGTCACGACGTCGTTGACTTTGAAGTTTCACTACCACGGAGCGAGGGCGATCGCTCTCCTTATTAACTTTTGCAATACGGGTTACATGTAAAATATCGTTACCTTCGAGGGGGCTATTCACTATTACACCGAGCTGTTGTATCGTTTTTATTAAATTTTCAGATCTATGTTCCGGAATCCCATTTATTTCCACATTAGAAAAGCGCATGCTTTGTTTTATTTGCCCCATTCGATTTGTTAGAATCTTTACTTGTGATGTTGAGTTGTCATTTTTCAGAACAAGACTATTAATAATTTTATTTCGCTCGTTAACTGACTGCAACAGTGCATCGTATTGCTTGCTGAAGATTGACAGCGACTCTTGAAAACCAGATATTTGATTAACAATGTTCGCCAAATGTTCAGTAACAAGTTGGGTAATAGACTTCCTGATTTCCTGCTTTATTTTTGAGCTCAAGCTGCTTTCAGTTACATATGATTCGTCACCGTCGCACTCCGAACATTGTTTTTTCGACCGCAAAGTAACGTTTCTCTCTTCACATTGTGTTTGATCGGTGCTTCGTCGGAGGCACCGGGGCGAATTGTAGCACTTACTGGGGTATTACTGTTGTCTGATTTTGGCTGTTTGCTTACACACTCCTCACAGTTCCAGTTATTTTTACGCTCTTTGTTCAAAAGGTAAAAGCATTTGGATGATATATTGGCACACAACAAATAGTATCCTTGTTTACACGTGGCGCATACCATATATTCTTTTTAGGTAGGTTATTACGATACCCGGAGCACACTTTAACAGTAGTTGAAGACATTGTTGAATAATGTTTTAAGATGATTGAGTGAAAAAAAAAATTGCTCAAAAAATGTTTCCATTCTGCCAAGAGTGTAACGCAAGAGAAGAAGGAGACTGCTATTATGAATTAAAGTAATAACTAACAATTTCAATTTTAAAATTAAATAAATAAGAGTGTTCTCCAAGTCTCAGCATCATTACACTCAATAAATTTTTGTCAACCAGGTATTTATGTTCATGGCCTGTTATATAAAGAAAAAGACAAGAATAAATCACAGATATATGTACATATCTAATGTGAAGGTTTATTTAAGAATAACATGGTGACAACACAACAAAATAAATTGCAAATTTTGGTGCGGTAGAAAAAAGATTTATTTTACTTAGCGTTCGCAAAAGTCGCAAACACTCGCCGTGAACTGAGGTGGTCGGAGCAGGGATTGCCGGTAACGTTTCATGAGATTTCATACGTTAACTCACCATAATTAATATACATGGGAAACTTGAGTCTGGGATATTTATATCACCATCTGTTCTTGAATGAACTGGAAGTCTTGTCGCAGGAGCGAATTGATGTTACTTACAAGGAATAACTTTTAGACTGCGTCGTTGTTTAAGCGATTGTAAACTCGACTGCTGATCGAGGGGTCCTAGGTTCAATACCCGGTTCGGATACTGTTGTGTTTTTCTAACTTGAGATTGTAATAGTAGCTTGGAGTGTGGTTTAGTGGTTTTTGGCAATTGACTCAATATATATTCCTTGATAGAACGTATGACGTAGAACGTAGCTGGTGAAACATGAGAATGTTTTGCACTCTCCTGTCTATCTCTTCGGGGAGATATATGCGTGATGTTACCCTTTTTTAGTAACATTAGGTCAGTCAGTACTTTACTCTTTTACTATAAAATGTTCACAGACGCGTTGCTTGTTCCTGTAATGGTCTTCTCTCATGTATACCTCGTAAGTATTTACACGTAAATTGGGAATCATAAATTTTTAAACAGTTGTTTATAATTAATTTGTAGTGGTGTTCTAAAAGTTGTTCTATTTGCTTGCTCCTGCCATGCACACATCACTTAGTCATTGGGGTGCTATAAATCTACTTCCGGAAACCGCTAAGAAGACGTGATGACCTAGAAAGGCCCAAATCGATAAACATTTATTTAAGTCTAGCTAGCCCAGGAACATCGTATTGCCTCAGAATTAATCCATGCAACGTGGACTTGTTAGATGAATTTTATTAAGTTTTTTAATAATACTTAATAACAATGATTTACCATTTTTAATTATTTAGGTATACTAAACTTATTTAACTTATTAAGTATACTTGACTGCGTCGTTGGTCGAGCGGTTGTAAGCGCGATTTCCGTTCGGGAAATCCTAGATTCAAGTCCCGGGTCGGGTACTATTGGATTTTTCTAATTTAGAATTTCTAGTAGTGACTTGAAATTTGCATCGGTGCCCGGTGTATGGTAATAGGCTAACTACCTATTCTATGGGACTTAAACGTAACTGGTGAAACATGGGGTGTACTGCATTCCTCTGGCTTCTCCTTCGGGGATTACAGGAGTGATGTTCCGTTTAGGTAAACTTAAACAATGACAAACGATGATAAACAAACCTTTCACAATTTGCAGTTTATTAAACTAAACTCACTTCTTCGAAATGTATGTGAAAATGAACGTGTCAAATGCTTTATTAGTTACTAGCGGACCCGGCAGACGTCGTCCTGCCCGAAAAAGCAGTTTACAGTAAACATGTTAATTTAAACTCGTTGGTCGAGCGGTTGCAAGCGCGAGTGCCGATCGGGAGGTTCTGAGTTCAAATCCTGGGTCGGGTTTCTATTGGATTTTTCTAATTTCTAGTAGTGACTCGGCGTCTGGAATTGTGCCCGGTGTATGGCAATAGGCTCACCACCTATTCCATGGGACTTAAGCGTAACTAGTGAAACGTGGGAGTGTACTACACTCCTCTGCCTACCCCTTCGTGGATTACAGGCGTGGTGTTACGCTTAGTAACTACACATAATTGTGTTGAAAAGACTGTTTAGTTCTGTTTTCAAAATAAATCACTCCGCAACATACATTTTAAGATAAGTCTATCCAGCTCATCACAATACATTCACGTTATAGAACACACACAAATATAAATAGATACAAAACATATCCGTCCGCGCGTCTATTTATTTGACTCAACAACAAAAATCCATTCAACACTGGTATACTTATCGAAATAGAAAGAAAAACACACAAACGTATCGACGTCTGCGATTCATTTGTAACGAAAATGCTTCACACGTTTGATGTATCAAGATATAGGTATGTACGAGTATTTCTATACGTGTATCTCGAAGCGCTCACGAGAAACGATATTTCTCGTATGTTGCAATCCGTTCTTTGTGAAATATCAAATAGTACCTTCGAAATATCATGTATTTTTTATGTAAAAATAGGCTCCCGTTTGACTGAAATGACCTGGTATGGTGGTACGACACTCTTGGTATGGAAATATCTTTAAATGGCAGTTGTTATATTTCAAATCATATAAATAGAAGTGGTTTCTATGAAGACACCATTATTGTCGTGTATAGTGCCATAATACCAGAGACAATTGATTGAAACATAATTAAGTTCTAAAATTATTTTATATCTCATTGATGCCTGTTAAAAGTTCATCCGCGGTAAAGCACGTCGCTTATGACCATTTCCATTTATTGATTTATTTTTATTTATCATTACTTCTATCCTTTCAAATTCAAATTCAGATTGAAATGTGATTTATTCAAAATTGGTTCAATAGAACACTTTTTGCACGTCGAAATGAAACTACCACCGCTTCGGAAGATACCTCGCTATGGAGAAGAAGCGGCGAAAGAAACTCCATAGGTTTAAAATGTTACCTATTTCACGAGGCATAATAATATAATTTAAGAGAGTTTGTCCGGGCTTCCTTGTCTATCGCTTTAAGGCTTTGTAACATGACGTCGTAGAAGACGTTGAGTTGTGACCATCATATGTACGTTTTAGCAATGTTCTAAATAGGAACATCTACTATAATCGAATAAATAGCAAACCATTTTGCCCGTACATGTTTCATATCTTACAGGAGGACTATGTCGTTATATACCACCGAATATTTTTTTCGGAAAATTGCAAACTACTAGAAGCATTTAAATATACTAACTTTAAGCTTATTGCAAAACAAAGCAATGAGTGGAACTGAAAGGTTAAACGTACGGTCCGCCAATTCCTAGAAGCGTTATTAAAATTCCTAGCGGTGTTGCTTTGTCGCACACTGTAATTGTCGCAGTTGGAGCGCTGCGAAGCCGCGCTTTCATGTAACCGCCATTAAGAAACTTTGTTAGATACTTCAGGTGTATTGCGGGAATAGTGCACGCGCCGAGCGTTCTTGCATAATGAAACTAATACTTTAAAATAGTATTACGTATACATTTATTTTAATTGATCGTCAACACGCGTGTCCAGCATGGGGATCATGGACAAAAACCCGCTGTGAGTCGCTTATGAGGGGAGCGCCACCATCCAGTAGTGATCGGAGACAGACTGATGATGTTACGTGATGTAGAGTGTTAAATCTAATTAAGAGTAATAAGCTTCTAGTTAACCAATTTGGAAATCGTAAATGGTAACATCTGGAAATCGTAAATGGTAACATCTGGAAATCGTAAATGTAATCCCCGAAGGGTTAGGCATAGGAGTGTAGTACATTTTTATTATATGTGATGAGTTTTGACGTAACTTTAACAGGCGCTGTATCGTATTACAATATATAAACGGAGAGTCATACAAATGTTTTTGAATACATTAAACATTAATTAAATTATAATAAATGCAATTATTAGTCTCCTAATATACACGCCGGTAATTTACCTACAGGCAGGTATAAATGAAAAAAAAATTATTTATGAATCAACAAAACTGGTATGCGTTACTATTAAAAAGGTTATTTAAATCTACATGTCATTAGACTGGACATTACGATTACAATCTTATAACAGTCGTAAGGCGTTGCGGTCATGAATCTTATTCTTAAATTCCCCTGTCCCCTTATACAATAAAAGAGTAGCGGCCACCTGCGCAGCCGTATGTTTTATCGGCGCTAACGTGGCCCAATGTTCGCTTTATAGGCCGGGAGAATGCGCAGTAAATTTGAATTCTGCCATTCTTGAGCACGTGCTGCGGCCGTGTAAATTCCTTTTATTAAGTTCTACGCTATCAAACAGGATATTAAACACCATTCGCGAGAGGGTGGCGCTCTATTGGAACCTGTACCTCTATTTGCAACATAAATTACGTTTATTTGTGAACAGAACCACTATAATTTATGCCTTTTATTTGCAAATAGTTTTAAAGTTTAGACAAAAGTTAAAGATCTTAATAGTCTATGCTTAATTCGATTTAAAGAGAAACGTATCTAAAGAAACTCTTTTAGTTACTGTTTCCTAATAAAATTTATTCCTTTAATACGTAAAACATACGCTTTGATGACACAGCGTAATTTTTTATATGAATTTAACGTATGCTTTTAGTACAAATAAGTGAAAAGAGAGATAAAATTTAATTAGTAGGTATACATACATATGTATATTCATTATTTATTATGATTAATGACTATGTACATCTATGTACTTTGCCATATTATAAATACTGGGAGAAAGGGCTGACGATCGTGAGGGTATCCACCTTAATGTAATATCTACCTTAAAAATGTTATTATATCATGATCACGACGATTCTGATAGCATTGTTACAACATGATTGTTTCCGTGGGTCTTTTAAAAACGTTAATGAATCTGTTTAATAATATATTATTTAATTAGATCGTAGAGGTGTACATTTTATCAGTAGTTTATTTTGTTTCTATTATATCTAAATGTAACAATTAGTTAGGGAATTTCCGTTTAGATTAAAATAACACCCGCTTCGTAATTAGCTCGTGTAAACTCTAGTCTACATGAGTACATAAAAAAATCAGTTCGAATGAAGTCATCGGTGTAACTAGGAAACAATACAATACATTGCGGTGCACTATATTGTATTGTATTGTATATAGCTCTGCAGTGCAGTACAGTACGATAATATACTATACCTACAATACAAAAACACTATCGTACAGCACTTTTAAATAACGATATATAAAAAACTTACGAATCGTAGTACTTTAATAACACATTAGTTTGTCAACTCTCTAACAATGCGTAGTTTATTTTAGGAGGGAGCGGAGGGGAGAGAGCACTCTTTTAGAGAGTTATATTGCGCTATATGTTCACATAGATGCATATATTATTGCCTTTAAATGTTGAGGGAAATAAAGATCTTTCAATGGTGACTTTGGTGTTTATTCATCGGATAGTAAAAAAGAAGATATTACACCTCAATTCTACTTTTTCTGTTCGGCCAACACTTAATATGAATTTTCATAATTATTTTTAAATGCGTACTTCTCTTCAGCGTCCAGCACAACTTCCCAAACATGAATGTTTGTTCATACGGAATTATCAAACGAGTTAGTTGCTGAGTCCATTCAAGTTCAGCAAAGTTAAGATTAGCTATTTGAGCCGACAAAGTTTGTTAATAACAAAATAACCCGTCAGCGCCTGGTTAACCCTTTCTGGCCCAAAACAAGTTGGTGTACCGCA
The DNA here is from genome assembly GCA_018245755.1 of Parelbella macleannani. Classification (NCBI taxonomy): domain Eukaryota; kingdom Metazoa; phylum Arthropoda; class Insecta; order Lepidoptera; family Hesperiidae; genus Parelbella; species Parelbella macleannani. The sequence goes on from DWEE01002675.1 coordinate 8,902, forward strand.
TTCAGAGAGCGTCAAGTTGAGGAAGTTACGTATTTTGTGATGTTACACACTAACAAAAGAAGTAGGTACTTCCATTAAGTCAATGTATCGTTTTCGATAGCAGCAATGAAATACTGACATGGTACAGAAGTCGACACTAACTTCATTGTTCCGAAATACGAATAGACCGGCAAATAAAACTAATGATACTTTTTGTAGAAATTCGTTTAAAAAGAAAATAAATATTCTACATGCTTGTGTTTTGAATACTTACACTGATATACTCGTATCTTACGCACTGTTCACCAAATGACACTAAAACACCCCAGTGGATTGTGCTCCTGGATTCCCGCAGTCGAGCATCGCAGCCTCCAGTCCTACTCCTGTGTGGGTTTCATGGAAATGAAAATATGAATACGTATTCTTTTCTAATCATTAAAAGAAGAATCATTAAAAAATCAATAAAACTTATATCCCAAGATACATTTAAAATTTTTGTCAGCAAAAGTACTGTTTTCGTTCAATATGAAATAACCGCCTTCGATTGTCGCTAGCTCTCGTGACATAGACCGACAAGGAATTCTTTGATGTCCTGATATGCATGCGGGCCGCTACTGAGGATGAAAATTGAATACCTCGAAGCACGCTCCCGAGGGCACGCGCCGTCACGTAAATACAAAACAGATATTCTCAATTATTTGGAATGAAAAATATATTTGTAGACATATGTCGTGTTTCAGAACTTGGTGCTCACTTTAATTAGACACAATACACACAATAAATTATTTAGCTACACAATTCTTTGAAACAACAGTACAAATAGTATTGTGTGTGATATTGGAACAGTAAAAGTTAATGCTTCTGTTAGCTCAAGAATTTGCTTTTCTTTTCAAGTATGATGTTTTTGTAAAGGTCTACCTTACTAATGCGCATAAAATATCTGCCGAACAGCAGACTACTGTCTAGTGTTGCAGTTTAAATAATGGGATACGGTACAATATGAATATTTTTGACTAGTCCCCAGCAATAACTTTCTGTGAGAGGTAAGTCAAGTCCTGAATTATATATCTACATCCAGCCATATTTGAACTGACTTACATAAATTTATATATACATATTTAGAAATTCTTAGCAAATTATACAAAATTAATGAAATATATATCTACTCGTAATATTAAGCTCGAATCACCGTATACTAGAATATCGACAAACAAACAAAAAATTAGAAAAGCAAATGGTTCATTTGTAAGTTACGTTCTCTACCACGAACATTTAGCGAGGTATGTTCATTAAAAGCCAAGTTATCAGCGCCCGAAGCCGAAACTCGTTCCTTGTGAGGACCCAACTCCTCCGACTGACTTGTGCTTAAGTTTTTGTTCGAATTCGCGATGTTCTTGCACTGCGCGGTATCTACTTCCAATCAAGCGGTATAGTTCCCTGTTTCATTGTCACTTAATATTAGCTTTTAACTAATATTTCCAAAGTGATAACCGGCAGAAAAATTACTACATATTCCAACACTCCGATTATTTTTCTCTCCAATTAATGTTGCAAAAACTTTCTAATTATTTAATTCATATTATTGAATGTAGGGAGGTGTATTGACAGGCCATTCAATATCAATATATAATAATATTATGTACTCGTATATAATAAAATGAAATACAATATTAGACACCTAATTTTCAACATGTCATTTTCAACATTTTTCACCTAATTTTCAACATGTCATTTTCAACATTTTCAAAATGTACGGATTTACACATTGGAAGTAATGCACTAGCATTGACATTACAAATACATAATCATTTCCTTCATGTAACAACGACACACGATGGAAATATATTACATCTATACATAAATACAGAGCTCGCACAGAATGGTATCTACTTTATGAGCAGAGATCGTAAAACGAAACGTTACGCGGCACATAACGTGATACACCGCGACGATTACTCAAACAGAAGCGATACCGCACTCATTGCTTCAGTTTATGATCCCCTTTCATACTGCTGAACTCTTTTATTGACGTAGCCAATAAAATTCCATGTCGTGTCTACAACTTCCGATGCATATTGCAATCTAAGGCCGAATGCCTGTTAATTTTAGATTTCATCATCACCACCGATCTTTTATCATTTCATCTTTTGTCATGAATGAATGGATAACGCAATGGTTAATTAAGTTAACTAAACGTGATTTGGCAGATTTCTTATTTGTAAGATAAAAATCAGCTTAGAATTAATATTATCTTTTTACAAAGGTACGTTTAGCGTAGTCACACTTATAGTCACGTCTATGTAGGTCGTGAAATTAGAAGTCACCAGCTCTATGTCGGCGTTTCAAATTAACCCTGTCTGATAGCAGCTAACGAGTAATTTATTCTATATAAGACATAAATTCATGAGG
>DWEE01002676.1:0-11289 GCA_018245755.1 Parelbella macleannani
ACTTCAAACTCTTCGTCGGAGTGTGCCGCGATCCGCGCATATACCTGTATAACCTTCAGCGGATACTACTTGGATATTCTGAGTATAAGGTACGCTACCCTTGCAAACACACTCTCGACTTTCATCACGTTGTTGACGAAGGTCTTGTGGACGAGAAACCTAAGACCACCTGGGGACAGATGTTCGCCCTCCCGGTGATAGAATAAGTTTCCCGATTTTATTATTATCGTGTCCTCCCCCTGGCTTCGGACTTCAGATAATCTTAGAATACTCCAGTTTAACTTGTCTATCTCTTCTTCCAGCTCATATATCTTGTCGTCGGTCCTCAGTGTCCTGATGTTGCATATTACCAGGTGCAAAAGTCGTCGTTTATGGCAGCCCGATCTCTGCCGGAGATTCTTTGCAACCCCTGCCCCGCCGTTACCGTGACCGCTGCCGTAGCCAGGAATAGCGGGGCCGCCAGGGACTGGGAGCCGGGCTTTTTTTAGAACTACCATATCAGGGGGCTTTTGCCATAGTCACCTCGCTTGGCATTGCGGGTTGGTGACCGCAGTAGGTGTTCGTATTACTCAGAAAGATGCTACTGCAGATCTCCTGGCATAATCCCTCTCTCGCTTCTTACGATTCCCTGGGAACTTAAAAGGTAGTGCAATTCTAAGCTGGCACTACACGGCTCTACTACTTCGGCTCTTCATAATTGTATAATTCTAATAAATGTAAATACAAAATAAACTTGTCAGTTTTCCCACCGTCCAAAAATAAATCGGTTACAAACGTAATGACTTTCAATTAATGTTCTCTACATAACACAATTCACGAATCGCACAATGAATTAAATTGAACCTAATTTACATATCCATACCGTTTCAAATGGAACGGACAATTGGGAGGGCATCATGTAATAAGTTACCATTGAACTAATAATACATCTCAAGGGCCGTTGTTAGGGAAGATTAAGTAGCGAGTTATTTTCTTGAATTAGATCCAGAAGTACTGGACAGCACAATGTTTCGAGTGGCAAGTATTTCCCATGTCGATAAAAATAGAATGTGATTTTATGGGAGTATGAAGAACTATAGTTAAGCATTCACATTGAAGACCAGAATGTTGCAAGCGCTGATAAATAATAATCTACAGTCGCGTATTTTTTATGTGGAATCAAATTTACTCGAAATAGTTCTTTTTCGTTGTCATTTTTTTCGACCCTTTTATCATTCCACCGTTTGAACATCATCTCCTCTCCTCTCAGAGTGAAAAAGTAAGGCCATAGTTTTCTAGGCAAGTACGGGCTGGGAGACTGCACACTTCTTGAAGATTTTTTTATAAACTCTGAGTTTCTTGAAAATGTTTATGGGTGTCGTAATAAAAGTCATTCATATGTTATTCAATAATTCAACATAACAGATATTTCTATAATTGGTGAATTAGTGTAGGATTCGTAGATAAAGAAAATACCCATTTTTTAAACCGTTATCCTTATTGAAACCAGGATTTATGGTAGAAATAAATTGACATAATGATATATAAAAACGATTTGTCATCACCATACATTAGTTAAGGCTTTAATTTTGATTGAAATAAGTGTTGTTTACTAAGCTTTTTGTTATTTTAGATAGATTCTACCATTCGTATTGAAAGAAGAAGAAAACTTTACCTTTGTTTATAACATAATTTATCCTTAGTTTTTCAAGAATGTGTGTTTTCACGCACTATCTGAACATTTTTACTTTACCAACGCCAAAATTTTGTTACACGGACATCAAAATTATACTTACACAAACCAATTACCAAGAAACCAATACATCCATTAAACTGCAGTCTAAAATTACCCCATTTTCAAAGCTCAAGACGAAGCATCAAACGCCAACTCCCTCATGTAATTTTTTTTACTAATTCCAAAATAACTCGTAGAGGGTGTCTTCACGTGGCTTTAGGGATTAACCAACCCCCAGTTATATTTCAAACAATGCTGCTGTTAAACAAAATAATGACTTTTTGTGATCCCACATCAGGTGGGCGAGGGGTGATATATTTAACAAGGTTCAAAGGTTTCTTTTGCACGCGTTCTAGCATAGCAATGAACAGAGCAAAATCGTAACAGAAGTATTGAATGTGATAGAATCTTTAAAACGCCATCGCGATCTTGCGCGACGCTTTTGTCACGAGCTCAAGAAATATTTTAAATAAGCCCTAAACTAGTTGGGTTTCACGAAAAAACATACGTAAATATTAAAAACAATAGCGACCCAAAAATAGAACTCTTATTATAACAAAAATCAATATCAGACACTGAAGATGATGATAATATTAGCTCTAGAAGCAACTGGAAACATCTCGGTAGTTACTACAGTTTTAAGAGCCCTCTAAGTGTAAAGATAAAGATACTTTATCCACAAAAAATCAATTAACAGAAAAATGTCTCTTATAATAAAAAGAAATCGTACAATTTTATCGCTTTCCATATAAAAATATTAATAAACTCTATTCTTTTGCTACTGGTCCATTTCGTCTCAGTGCCACGGGATAAATAAAACGAGCTTAACAGAAGAATTTATGAACCAATTCCCTTTAAGCTGTACACACATCGTCGACTTCCTTCCACAATAAACGGGATAAAAAGAAAGTTACGGACATATCGATGGCTCTAAGTCTTTTTTATGGAAGCGGCATATGTACAAGCTACTTTACATTCGATGAAATTGGATAGTATTTGTACAATTTCAATTTGTTTTCTATAAAAAGTGAATATTTATTAAAAGTGTTATAAGTTTGTACTCCTAGAATAAATAATGTTAATAATGATCAGTTCGTTAATGTGACAGGGAATAATGAAGATTAATTAATTGATAATACAAAACATTACATTTATGTTTAATGGCAGATAATTTTGGTGAAATATGACGAAAAAAATTTTATGAGGATTTAACAAAATATAATTAAATCTTTCTCACTCCTCACTTGAAAATAACGTTAAAATTTCAAAAAACCAGGATTAAATTATACGCAAAGTGCAATCTGCACGTCTCCTTACCGCGACCATAACGTTTTACGATACGACTGCTATCGAGCTAAATTGGCATCAATATGAGTGAAGTTGGCCCAAACGGCCTGAGTAAGCCACCTAAGTCGAGATAGAGGCCGAACTTCTGTGAACACCGTTAATTTGAAATATATGAGCTTTTTATTTTACGATAACGACTTCAAAATTCTTGAAACATAATAAAGTAAAATTATTTTATTAAAACATTTTAAACATAATCATACTAAAAGTAAGGCTTTGATATCACCATCAGTTTCAAGAAAGCGCAAGAATTTTTAAAGAATTTTACTTAAGATACCTAGTAATGCCAAAACTAGACTAAAGCTTTGTGAAACAAAAGACAACGTAAACTTTGTATTTCGCTTAGATTAGCGTTTACATTTAAATTTATAGCAAGATATTGACAACAAGAAAGAAATAAATAGGTAGTGCCTTTGTTAAAAGAACCTTGTTTAGTTTTTATAATATTTGGAGCTATTTTAAAACTGCTTAATTTTATTTCTGATTCTGATCTATGTTCACCTAGAAACGTAAGGAAGTCCCTCACAAATTTAGGTACCTTTTTCATCCCCATCCAGGAATTCAACGCCATCAATTACTGTGCCACTGATTGTTTTCTCAATAAATCTAACGACGCGCTGCAGTCTTAACTCAAATTGCCTTTCAACAAAACACCCTTAACTATAATTACACCTAAATTTATTGACTGTCTCTTTGACATCGTCGAAAAAAATCTTAAAAAACCGTCATTAATTTTGAGTAGACTTACAAATTGTTCACCCGCCGCCAAGCAAAGAGTAGCGAACAAATGATAAAATCAATGATCCTTTTACTAATACAACAAAAAATTATTAATATACATAATATCTGAATTTTAAATTGCTTATAAAAATATGTTAATAACCATCCTATAGAGGAAATGTACTTTATAAATATGTACATATTATATGTAATAATTACAATATTAATGCTCAGAGTCTCCTATATTGTCGAACGTTTGCTTGCGTCATAAAAACTTCAGACTGAAAAATTGATGAGTTACAATTCGTGTTTGCATTAAAACGAAATCAATAGGTACTAAGATTTTTCTTATGGCGAGAAGTGTGAACGGTTTAGCAATACGACGCTAATAAATTGCAGCAATGTATAACAACAGCCGCCAACAGTACACGTCAGTACTTTAAAATTTTCGTTTGTAAACATGTTTGAATATTTTTTTTAATTCTAATATTTTTTTGGAAATAATCAAATAAAAGATATTTAACTTTCTTAGACAGATAGTCTTACTAATTCAGTGTTTATTGGTAAAATGACCACTTTATACATGTTTTTTAAATATTTCCGTTTCCTTTTTTTCCCATTCACATTAAGTGTTATTAATATTTTGTTCCCTTATAATTAACAATAACTATTCTCTATCGTTCGTTTATAAGTCAACGGTGGAACTAGTTCTTATGAATTCTTGAACTTTAAGTAGCATTTTGTCTTCGGACTTATTTGTCTGCGGAACCCCAAATTAGGGAGCTTTTGTCCCCACTTTATTAATATTCATTTAAACTTCAGAAGATTTTAGTTGAGATTAAGTTTTTTCTTCTTACCCTATTGTGCTATTTTCGTGACTCCCAAACTTAATACATTCATCATAGAAAAGCTTTGTTTCCTTTTATGCGGTTGATATATTGTTTTACATTAATATTGTTGCATTTCGTAACTACACTTGAGTTAAATATTTTAATTCGACAGTTTGGACTGATTGTTCTGAAAATGTTTTATTACTATTTGTTAGATCACAATACGTTATGAATGCATAGTAAATTGAAAACTTATTTTTCAAACAATTCAAACGTCTTTAATAAAGAGCTCATTCGACAGTCGATCAAATAGACCAGTTGACTACTACCATTATTTTGTTTTCTTGGTTAGAAACAGACATAATTTACATTTGCTTATACTAAGAAAATGAGATGTAATGAACATATGGAAAACAGCACTATAATGTTAAAGGTATAAAGAACTGAATTTGAAAATTAAAATTAGAAAGCAATTAACCAATCAACCGCCAATGCGTCACTGCACTATTTAAAGAATCGCCCCAAACCCCGTGAGATTTCACAAAAAGTGACTGTTGGCGTGATAGATACGTATTCTGTTTAGAGTGACAGGGACATTGATTTTCGACATTTTAATTTCAGGTTAAACAGCAATGTTCCCTCAACAGAAGTATTTTTGTTGGAATATTTTAGAATCGCTCCCGCTCGTGTTGGTGATGGAAATGCAAAGTATTTGTTAGAAGACAGCAACATGACAGAGGACTTGAATTCATTCGGAGAGTCGTAAATGGATTTTAGTTTCGGTTTAAAACTTGAAACGTGTGCTGTGTAGCATGATTGAGTTCTTCTGAAGTATTTACTGATGGAGTGCTAATAATAGAAAAGCCTTGTCACCAACACCGTTTATATGGCTATATGAGATACCCAAAAATTTACAATTCAGAAATTGCCCTTAATTGGGCAGATTTATTTAATTTTAAATATGTGGCAGGGCGCGAAGGCACGCATTAGGAGAGATCTATATCCAATGGTAGACTCAGACAAGCTGATGATGACACTGATGAAGTTACGAATATAATAAGTGTTATAAACTTTATGCTACCATTATAAATCACATCACAACGCTTACTTTGCATAGAATTAGTTACGTTTCCTACGAATTTCTACGAAGGGATTTAATGTCTTCAGACTTGGGTGTCATTTAACAAAAACAATTACTTCAATGCGCAATTCTCGGCAATTATGGTTTATGAATCACACCCACTCGTGGCATATGGTCAAGAAACCGAACCAATTATAATAAACTCACAAACTAAATGAGAGGTGACAGCATTCCGTGTATCGATAATTACCGATTTATATAAAATTAATACAGTTGATAAAATTCTGAATCGTTAACATTTAGTATGAGTATGCATAGTATTTCAAACATTTGTTTCCAGCTTTCGAGATTTAATAATATTGGCTTTAGTATATATTTACTTGTATATAAATCGTGCATTACTGTGTTCGTAAGAGCAAACACAAGGAAAACAAAGCAGATTTTGCAGTAATTAATATATTTTTATGGTTTTGCTACTGACATGAAACGTAACATTTTCTTTTTCAACCTAGTCGGAATGTAGTTTTATTCATACATTGGTTTTGAATACACGTGCCTTTTATATTCCTGTTATTAGATGCCGCCAGAAATAGTACTCCCATACCTATTTTAGTGCCTCATATTGTTCTTCACACTACCCTTATTGAATATTAAGAATAGGATACAAAAACTCCAATGCGTTTCGAAATCGCACCTTTACAACTTCATTTATTTCATTCTTCACGTAAGACTTTCTTGCGATGGATATTACATCAAGATCTGACGTTTTAAATCATTGGATATTACTGCTTCACTTGCTTAAGTCGCCAATGATTACTGATGTTGACCCTTCTGGTTATTCTTCTTTAGTCATTTCAAGACTGACTCTTGTCTGTCATTGTTTCATCGGGTATTCTTTTTCTGTCATTACTATTCTAAATTTTTTATCAGTCCAATCGATGTCTTTTATCTTGTAATCTTCTCTCTTCTTCTATTAAAATGCTGTCTACTGAAGGCTTAGTATAATGATTATCTTTTAAAACAAATATTTACTAATTCATACACCTACATATTATTTCAGATATTTGGTAAATTTAATCATAACATTTATTTCTACTCATAAAGGAATGAAATGAAATTCCTTTTCCGACAGTCACGATGACCATTTCGGTCGCCGCCACACAGTCTACCGCAGTCCAGTTTATTTCTGTACTTAGCGAACACTCGGCTTTGTCTCACAGAATTGAAGCCACGTCTTTTAGCCATCATCTATAAGATTATATTGTTCTCTGACACCTTCATATGGTCACACATTTTTTATGACAAATTAAGTAATTCATATATCTATGTCCTTTAAGCAACATGGTTATATTAATACAGTAAACGAGGTGCTGCACGCGTCCATTACTAACTAATTAACTTTGTCTCGTTTCACTAACAGTTTGCTAATAATTCTAAGAGGTACGTGTTAATTCGCTTATTGAAACATTACTAACGTTTAATACGTTTCAAATAAAGTCCGAAACGGAATTCTTGTGCCAAGTGTCACGTTGCCCACTTTGGTCTGCCGCCATACTGTCTACCGACGCTTAGTTTATTTCAGTACTAGCTGTTCACCCGTCTTTGTCTTAGTCTTATTTAATTCCTTGATGTGCATCAGTTCTGAAATGTGTTTTATTAACTAAAACAAGTATTTGAGCTGTTGATGCCTTAAGTGTTTCGAGTTATATTAGACTGAAGTAACAGCCGTCCGCCGGATGTAGTGAAATAATAAACATATGAAATTGTATCTCGCTTAGTGCATCCTCAATGAACGCGATGTCAGCATAAATTGTGAATGTTACGATGTTTATATACAGAACCTTAGAACTTTTCAATGTTATGACAGTGCCAATTGTATTATTTTTATTTAACTTTGGCACATAATTGGTGCATTACCATTGGTTTTGCAAAACTATGATTTGATACCAAGAGAAATATATTCGTACTTAGCACTTACTTCATTCGATTCTATTCGGTCACAGCAGCCACTGGATTTTTAGAACCCTTTTGATGACATCACCGAAATGCCACAATTTACTTTAATGTGAATATCTAAAAAATCTCAAAAGTACATTTGGTACAGGATGAACTTAAACAAAGATGAACAATTCACCAAAATTATAATGTAACATTTGTTTATGACCATTTGTTTGTGATCTGTTGCAAAGGCATTTGCTAATGGTTGCTGTCTGTTTAGATTTTCAGTTATGGCAGAAAGATTAATGGATCTGAATCCCATAAGCGGTGCATTGTAGGAACGAGGACTGCTATTTCGTTGTTAGTTGAATTATGTATCATTTAATGTTATTCATCATTTTCAAGAGATCACCTTTAAATATAATTTAGATGTTAAATGCAACGATAGGATTCATCTGTATAGGCACATGTTCACCCATTCACTTTCAAACGATCTCTCAGTCCTCAATGAACTTCTAAGCCTTATTCCGGGTCCAATTTTTAGAAATGTACCTAATTCGAAAACTTTTGCTATATGAGCAAAATATTTCTGCTAAAATAGTTCGTACTTCAACAACGTATCTCAAGAAAATACCAATATTAAGAAAAGAGAGTCCAAAATGTTCTTGAAAACAGTAATCCCTATAATTCTGCACAAAACCCGATCGTCACTGCGGGACTCGCTTGTTTTATATTTAAAATCCACTCTTGTGGCCTTAAGAACACCTGCGAAGGCCGATTGCGGACCTTGAGCGAAAGGGGCGTGTTGCAAAAACGGAACGTGCTTTTGCAATATACAAAGGCTGGGACATAAGAGCCTGTTTTAAGAAATTCGAGAATCGAATACGTTAAATGCATGGGCTGATGAGGAATTGTTTCGTAAATCATGCTTTAAGCTCGTTCAAATTTCGAACTAAATTGCAATATAAAATATCGGTAAGTAAAACCATATTTTAAGAAATAGTGTATTAGTTTATGAGTCTACGAGTCTTATACTAGTCTTATGAGTCTTATTATTTTAAAGGATTAAGGTTATATATTATTATACTGCATTTTTAAATTAATTTGACGTTGTAACAAATCCAATTTAAAGTCAAAATAGAGATATTTCTACAATATCATCGCTTGCAAAGGAGGTACTGAGTTTATTATCAGACCATACGATTTCCTTTGTAAGTTATATAACAGAAGAGATATAACTACTATAGTAATACCTATATAACCATCAGTGTCACCTGGTCTCCTGATCTCAAACAAAGGCACCAAGCAGTCTCGCACGTGTACGACTTTGATCTACGCAATTCGAAACTGGAACGTTCAAATCGCATTCGTTCCAAAAACCACAATTATTCGGAATTTGTGGAGCCATAATTTATAAGGAATGTTTGAAATTCGAAATGCTGTAAATATTTTTTTTGCATAAGAGTCTTTTGTTTTTTTTTGTATAAGACTGATGAATGATGTATGAGCACGATTTTTTATGATTAAAATTAAAATGTATGAATATAATAAAATATTAATAGCAAGTCTAATCGTTGTAAAGACAATTATCATTTTTGCGTCAAAATTAGAGGTTCATAAAAACGAAATTACCAATAATGCATTATTGATGACACTGTTTTTTTATAGAAAAGTAAACAAAACGTTGACATTCAAGTTGTAAACTCGAAGGCCTTGATTACTATGGCCCTATGTCTGCGATGTATCTGATAACAGTGTAACCCTTTGACTCCAGCAATCGAAAAGCTACAATACTGTCTTAACCTTAAAGTTTAAGTTATAATAAAACTGTGTGAGTACATAGGACCTTTTGCTATATTAACGACAAGTCCACATACATGTCTCATACATATCAAAACGTGTTTTTACTGAAAATGGAAACTGGAAAATCGTATAGCTTAATATGCCCTTGGCATTACTTAACGTAGTGTATATAGATGCATTAAAATTTATACGTCGTTCTGTAGGCAATGTTTTATTTTTCTCACGTTTCGCAAAGAATTAATAACATAATGCAATAATAAAGAAAGATGACCATTTTGATAAATTTCTTTAATAGTTACATTTAAATCCCTTTCTGCTACAAAGTAGCATTGGTTTTGCTTCATCATAAAGGTCTAAAACTAAAACCGTGTTGATATAAGAGGGAAATGTACATTTAATTAACGTATTTCACATTAACTTGTAACGACCAAATATTTATTAGCAAGCAACCGTTCGCAACGCAGGAATTTTAATAAAATTGAATTCATCGTTATCTTAAACATCGTCTAAGTATCTAATGCTTTCTAGTAATAAGTTATTATATGTAAATTTTATCAAAGTTGTATACGAGCACTTAGGATATCTTAAGTTCTCGGGTTCTTAAGTGCTAGACTTAGTCATCATCTACGACGAATCTTACCTGCTGACCAGTGGTCGGAGAAAGATTGAGATGTAATTAATTATTGGTGTTGAGAGAGAGAAAATTTATTATGTGAATTTATGTGCCTCACTCCTGTAGCATTCAAAAAGCACACCACAGAAAGCACTACGCCAAAAGCAGGCGGTCTTAGTGGAGTCGAAAATGTTACATACAAAAATACGCTCTTAGTTAAATTAAAAACATTCCATGGAAGCTTATAGAAAATCTGAATAAACGATAATTTAAACAGATTCCGCAAGCTTTAATAATATAGTTGCTACTTGAGACATTAAATACATTTTTTATTAACCAGTGTAGATTTCCACGAGACTGCATAGCGACATAATATTTTCCTTGTAACTGCCTTAGTATTCTATTTTACGATATGCTTACTTAATTGTCAAGAATTACTACTGAGATTTACCAACTAGCATGTGCAGCTTATTTATAAAACTATTAAGAATTACTACGTTATTTTTGCTGTTCTATTCTGCTGTGATCCAAAAGCGGCTACTTTCAAAAGAAAAGTCTACCGCAAGATAATGAAACCCAGTAGTAACGACATATTATTTTTCAGTAGCATCCATATCAAATCGCTCCAAATCAATATTCAACAAAAATATTGCCATCACTGTTCCAAAAAAATATTATATAATAAACACCTAAAATTGACTCACACCGACAATTTCGCAAGGCGTCGGAAGTCTCAGAATTTTAATGAGAAATGGATATTAATGAATTTGACGAATCTGCTTCAAGAAACAATTTTTATGACATGTAATAATTTCTTTATAAATGTAACGATGCTTTTGAAGCCTAAAATATTTTAACAAATCAAAAGCCAATGTCGATTCCAGAGACCAATATTAACTAATAATTCTCAGTGGCATGTACAGTGCATCGCGGGCTCACCATTTACGTCGCAGCGACTGAGTGACCGGGTTGAATTGTAATGCAGTGTTTGTGTAGGGATACTAAAATTAACGGGACCTTTGCAGCCTGCGCGGACGAGTGGTCCAAGTTATAGAAAACTAAGGGATTTCAAGAATAATGCAATATAAACAATCGAGGCACAATCTTATTATAATAATACAGATGGAAACATAGAAAAATGTGATTTTAATAATGTTAATTTTATTAATAATGATGAGGTGGGTATGAATGAAGAAATTTTCATTAGTATGAAATTAATATAGTCAAGGCTGCTACTGTTTTA
>DWEE01002677.1:0-11289 GCA_018245755.1 Parelbella macleannani
TCAAATCTCAGCCTATATAATTGGCTTTAACCATAAAATACATATCTTCTGCTATAACGGTAAAGGAAAAATTTGTAAGAATAATCATTAAAGTATTCCATAAGGTTTTTTTCACAACTGTGAAGTGTTCCGTCCTGAACTCTGTCGGCGAGGTAGGCTATAGCTTTAAACCTTCTTAGTATCTGGAAGATCCGTGCCCGACAGTGGAATGAGAAAGAGTTTGACGACAATGATAATGTTAATTATACCTATGTAAATGTATAGTCCAACTCTCGCGCATAATGTGGCACTTGGTTTATATAACGCTAATAAAAGTCACTGCTGTTGTTTTCATGCTTAAAGCCGTACGGTTGTTACTAAACAGATGGCAGCAGTGTCGCCTAGATGGCAGCACTATCGCCTATCTTTCAGAACCACCGTCTTTAGGAGCGTGTTTTTAACAGCAATGACAATTGTATTTTACAGCGCAAACTTAACATTTTATTAAAACATGAAAAGAAAATTCCAATAGACGTCAGCGGATATGTATCTCTCTTTGCGTCTGCAGAAATAGGTTACTACTAAAGCTTACTTTACCACCACAATCGAGTGTGGATTGGTAGAGATGTGAAGTAAGCGAGCAATATAGCAGACATACTGAAGACATCAATAATTCCGTATTTTTGTAGAGTTTGCGCCGCAAGGTTTCCTTGAAAGAGCAACTACATTTTTATAGCAGCTGCTTAAGAGTTCAAAACTGCGACTAACTGCTACTCGTCGTTACCACAAGGCCTTTTAGCATTTCTGAAACTGATTAATTGAAATTCGCTTGTAAGTGATTCGTTGGTGACGAAACAAGCCGTAATGATCATCATTATCGAGTGAACACGGTGTGTTACGATCGACGCGGGCATTACGCGCGCATGTAATTCTGAAACACTCGCTCAGTTTCGTCGTAACTGTTGTCGTTATTATTAACGACAGCGGCCGTTATCGTGATTTACGTCACGTTCCACCGTTGCGTGGAGCTTGTCGGCTTTAAATTATATTGTCAACGATTTACATAAGATTACAGCGGCGGCTCTATTAATGAAAATTGTTCGTGACATATTTTTATAATGTTCTGGTATCACCCCTTGCACAGTATTGTTCTTTATTTGAACTGGCATATATGTAATATGTATGTATTTTTCTATTGCTACCTTATGGTAGTAATCATTACATCTTATCCAAATATCAACAATTAACAATTCGTTTTTCCTTTGTTATCTTTACTTATCTCACGAACTATTGAAGTTGTTCACCTTTTGTAATTTATAAAATTTTACATTACGTTACAATGAATTACATCTGATATGTAATTCATTCTAAAGTAATGAGCGCAATTGAATTCATTGTAAAAGACTTTTTTATTTCAAAAATGTAGGTATGCACCTATTTAAAATTACAAAACTCTTGATTTATAAATGAATAGAACCATTTTAAGAAAATATGAAGGTACGGAAAGTCTACTTAAAGTCTAAGATACGTCGCGTGTGGCTAGTGTGGTGGACTATATCCTAACACTTCTCATTCTAACGGGAGACCCGTGTCCAAAGTGTCCAACCCTGTCACGACGTATGGCTCAACAAAAAAGTTCTACAAAATATTTACAACGCTGTACAGAAAATTTACGAACACTCAGATGGATTCATATTGAAATTACGTTACAAATTAGTGTTTAAAAATGTAATAAAGAACACAAACGGTATCATTCGAAGCACCTCGTAAAGTTACGAATGTACAACATTTATCGCCGCATGTCATTAACGTAACATTGTATTCTACATACTCGTATTTATCTTCATACGAAACTCAACATCAGTACGTCGAAATACAACATAACAAACAATGAAAATCAAAAAGAAAATTTTATATACATTGACATACAAAATGCTAAATGAAAAATGGACAAAACGGGTATAACTCGAATGTTGGTGGACGGAAGTAGCGATGGAGACCTAGACTTATCTATATTAAACAAGTGAGTCAGATATTGGCTGATGTGGGAGTCAGAAGTCTTCGAAACCGGCGTGCGTATTTGAAGAGTGTGCTAATCGCGGAAGAAGCACGCCAGGCCTGCAGCAGCCGGCGTGAAGTTATGTAACAAATGGCTTGTACAATAAATTGAATTCTGATTTCTGCCCACACGCAAAACTATAAATGCCATATCACATATTATATTATTATACTCTGCCGTACTCAACAAAAACTAATAAGGCTTCGATCTTGGATCTATCAAATTTATTTCTACGAGTATTTATATAATAAAGGGTTGTTTATTATTAGGACAAATATTAATGTCATTTTGTTTGTCCATATCGGATAATTTATCGTATTACATACGTATAAGTTCTCATGTTACAAGTTTACGACTGTTTTTCCGTAAGCGGCTTAGTACGTAGTACTTGTACTGACATTGATTACAAAGTATTCTGGCGATAGAAAATGTTATCGTACAAATAGGTACGTACATATATACGTAACTGTTACTATGTATATGTAAAATACGTATTATTTTTATAGGAAAACTTATACTTCTAGTTTATGGGACCTTCGCATGGGTGTACACTTACTAAGTAGTCGCAGTAATAGTAGGTAATAATAATATTTAATAGTATCTTTGGATATCTCATACGGCCATTTGATTTCCGACAAAGTAAAATCTTTGACATAGATTCTAGGTAGGTTCTTGGTATATTAACATATTACATTTTTATTTAAATACATATATACATACAATGTACAATTGTACAATGTACAATGTACAATTACAGGCAGAATGAAATTACTCATGGTCATCAAGTTATCATATGAATATTTGCTGTAGACAGGAATCGATCCCACAACCCACTCACTTGTTTAAATTAACTAAAATTATTATTACGGCTGGACTGTTCTAGAAGCTTACAAAATATGATTTGGCTTAAATTATAACAAAACCAAACTTATTGCGGAAAAATATATACTAAATGGTAGGTAGACGGATTAGCTGGAACTTGTTACTTAAACTCGAACTTCTGCTTCGTTGCTGACCTTAATAAAACTCAAACTACCAGCTCCCAAGTTACCTCACCTATCTCGGTCACTTCACCAACTTAATCGTAACAGTTTGATAGTGTTAAAATTTCATTCAGTATGTGTAATAACTTATACCTCATCGCATACTTTTCTACGCAGACGGACATGAAAGTTGTGATACAAGTTGGTGACGCAAATAAATCGCTTATTAAATTATTCTGGCATGTTACGTAATCGTATTACGACCTTACGCAATGTCTTTCAGAAATGATTTCTGCCGTGACAGGGGTTCTTTAATATATCCGAATTATATTCATTACATTTATCACTTATCTTAATAGATGAACAGTTATTATTATTGTAATATCATCACGCTAAGTCTCTTCTGTTGCAGGCAGAGAGCAACGAGTGCCGAATATCTGTCTTTATATGCCTGGCTTGATTTTTCTACATTTATAGCAGCTCTCTTCTTACACGCAGTAGGTGTGACATTTAAATAATGACCTAAGTAGAGTTTAGGTTAGATATAAAGTAATTAAAATTTGTAATTCAAATACAAGTTTTCTATTACCTATTACAATTAGATTTACGTGAACGAATTGAAGTAATATTACCTTGTCAGATAGAAAACAATGCTTTAAATTTATTGAAGCTAATCAATTGCCCATATTCTACGTACTCTATATCAGAACTAATTATTGTTAGCAATCAGATACTCGTGTTTGTACAGTACAAGTCAATATAAATTTATGAACTATGATGTAATATCAACGCTTTCGTAGTAAGTTCTCCCTGCAAAATATCAACAGTAATATTGTCAAATTCGATCGGAATTCCAGTAATTGTCCAAACACTCAAGCGCACAATTTGTTAGGAGCGAAATTATTCATGAAAGAGGAGCGTTTCCAATAATTGTTGTCAACTTCGCGTCGACAGGAGTCGGGGAAAATTCAATCAAGCGCGCTTTATGACTTTCCCTACCCTTTAGGCAATACGATCAATGTGCGACTTACAAAACAAAAAAAATCTTCCTAAAAGTAGACGATGTTTTATCGTTTCTTAAAAACAAGATTTTTACCTTTATATTGTTTCACTATTTTACTTTATACTTTACTACATATTGTTCTCTTGGTGTATGAATCAACATAAGCAGAATAGTTATGTGAATAATTTTAATTGTGCATGCATATGTATTTATGTACATAGGTACATGTAAGCGCATATGCAAACGGTCTCTAATGTCCACTTCTTCCATCGACACAATAAGTGTTATTTACACTGCAAATTTCAGTTACTATACACGTTTAGTTAGTACTGTTCATCTAAGCATTAGTTAATACGCCTATTAATTGGTAAGATTAGTTAGGATTAGAGAAAATAATGCTATTAGTATCACAGGTTCAGTAATTAGTGTCTGACTTATGTGAACTTTGTCACAAACGCTTTTTTACTCATAGGGACTGAGTTGGGCGCACCTTTTACACAAGTGGAATGATAACTTTACCTTGTAGGTTATTTTTAATAACTATGTATAACATACCGTCACGCCTGTAAATCCTCGAAGGGGTAGGCAGAAGAATTACTACTCTCACGTTTCACCCTTTACATTTAAGTCCCATGGAATAGGTGGTGAGCCTATTGCCATAATAACTGTGTGTATTTACTAGATATACAACTAAATTACAGTGATTATAAAACATGATCAAGTTTTTAGTAACAAAATATTTCGAAGCAAATTATATTTAAACTTGAACCTCCACTGCGAGACTTAACGACATCATCTGAAATAGCTCGAGTATTACGTCTATTGTTGATGCTGCCGCCTTTCCAAACGAATTACAAATTTCCCCCTTTACCTTCCAAACGACTGAAGCCGGATAAGAAAACACTGATAATGACTTCGTTTCTTACGCCTCTTAACTTTTCATATTACATTCCATTTTTAAATAAACAACCCAATACAATTTACAAGGAGTAAAACGTAAGACTTTATTTCCTTTTCTATTGCCATTACTAAACGGAAATACTCGTTTGCACTGCTTTGTTCGGGAACAAAATTCTTATTGATTCTATGTAGGGGCTATATAGTATTATTAAAATACTCTTTATTACGAAGTTAATTATGCTTTTAACTTGATATATAAAATCCGCCGCTACAGCCTACAATGACTTTATGATTGACCTCAACAGGCTATGTGTAATGCAACATGACAATAATGTACTAAACATCAAGCTGTTGTTCCGCCCTCCCTCCTCCACCTCATCCTTCAGCTTTAAGACCCGATAAAAATTCCGATAAAGATTCTTAAGTAGTAAATTACGTCTCAGTTATTTCTATTGTAGATCAAATTATTATAAATTCAATTAAAATTAAATTCCACAAACTACCCGCGTACAAAACTTTTTCCATCGCACTCAAACGCTGACCTTAATTACTTCGGAAATACGAAGATAACATTGCAATGTCTTTCAATTTAATTACTCAATTCAAACTTTTAATCGTTGTGTGCCCAGAGGGGTTGATATAAAAGGACCAGGAGGAGGCCGGGTAGGGCAGGAAAGGGATGAGAAAGGGCAGGAAGAAGCTGGTGGCGTTCCTTTGTCAAAATCTAAATCTAATTCATCGGGGTGTCTATTTGACAAAAAGCAGTGTCTCATACGGTATTGTTTCACTGTCGAAAGATAAGCTACGAATGACTCACCAGCAATAAACAAGACTCGTTCAAGTGAAATACAGACAGCACAAACATACTATAATTGAATATAAGTATTGACAGTAGCTTAGAGCTAATCCTCCCACTCCTGGGATCCTGGGTTCATAATCCAGGTGCGCAACTCATTATAGAAAATATTCGTTTTGAATTTATATTATATCACACGCTACAACGGTAAAAAAAATAACGTATAGTATCGCAAACTTATCGTAAACCTTAGAGTTCTCCACAAAATCGTCTAAGATGAGAAAAGTCTGCCAACCCGCACTTGATTTTATCGATTTAAAAAAAAAAACAAAAATTCAACAGGTGTGAAAACTAGCTAATACAAGAATAGACATCGCAAATAATTCCTTGGCAGCGGTAGAACAAGTAGCTGAGATTGTTGGGAGCATAATCAAATCAGTAATGCGAAGATTGAAGGCCGTGTATTATTAGTGTATTCAATTAGCTGACGAATGTCCACATTGGGTTATTCTAAGGAACAATGTAGATAAAGATTGTTTTAACCCAATGTTTGTAATAGAACACCTTTTATAAGTAGAAAATTGATTATTCTGATTGGGAAATATCAAGCAAGGACATTTATACGATACTGCTGTTATCAATTATGTTATAAATAATCATTCATACTGGTGTATTGTAAAGCTAAATAATCTGTATGAATACCTTACGTATCATGTATGATACTTTTTGCTTCCTATTTTTACAAATGCTGTCTGCCCTTAGTTTTCTACTAATTTACTATAACTATCAATAATTATTGGCCGCTTCGGAATATGACTCGAACTATGGTTCGAATTAAAATTGGTGGAGTTAGAGACTACAATAATTACGTATGGGAAACTGCACTACATTGTTGAAATTAAGAGACGGTACTATATGACAATAAGCGTGGTAAAAAGAACTTACAAAATGAGTCAATAAGCAATCAATTACACAGTAATTTTACTGACCTCAGTATGTAGTAATATATTTTTATTACATACATTTATATATGGGTGTGTTTAATTATATTATGCACTATTATATTCAACAGATGGCGCTCATTGGGAGAGGCCTATGTCGAGCAGTGGACTGAGATAGGCTGACGATGACGATGATGATGATATTTAAAGAAGTATTCATGTTATAATATAATCACATTTTTGTTTTAGTGAAGCCAGCTCATCAGACAAGGGACCGTAATCAGATTCCGGCGGCAAGATTGGGGACCGCTTTATAATTAATGAATTAGTGGACAAACTTTGTAGTTATCGAGTTATTCATTAATTTTCTCGCGTCCTCTGCTGCTCTAGTTCGATTATTATAGTTCCAATTGCATTAGTTACGTGCTCATTTGCATCACCTTGAAGTGCCTTGTATCACACTGTATTGGAGTGCGAATTTAGTATAGCGGTGTTAACTTAATCATAAATTCTTTGTGTTCGCTTTAAATTGTAGCTTTAGTTTTTAAAACTAAACTGTTTAAAACTTTACTAGGTATTGGCTTTCGTATAGTAAGTGGTTCAAATATTAGTGATCACTCAGGAAAATTTAAATGGCAACTTTTGTAACCACCCTGAAAGTTTAGAATAATACTGAACTTTGTATTGGAATAATTACTAGGAATTAAAACGAAATTATTTACATGTACAGTATTGAATGATTCTTCCGAGATATATGTATGTACATATAAAGTGACCTACTTGTAAGTATGTCAAGAAGTCGGCGCTGTGAATCTGTTCGAATGAAGATCCACTTAAACTACAACTTTGTCGGTAAATTGTTGTTTAAAATATAATATACTTGAAAATGCGTGGGTGGATAATTGTGTTGCGCACACACTCGAACCCTTATTAAACAACCCGAATGCAGATTAATCTTGATCGAGTTAGAGTCTAGTTTAATTTGGCCCGAGATAATATTGTTGTCGTTGACAATGTTTAGACAACTCGACAGTTAATTGGTTTAGAGATTGGACGCCGCGCTAAACTACTTTCGACTCGGCTCTCAAGTTCCTGAATAGTTTAAGAGAAAATTCGAAGTGTATGCAAACTTTGTTGATATTGTTATATCGTGGTCTTACTTACGAAGTTTACAGCTTTGTGTCAGCTATGTATAAACACTTATGTAATAATATGTACGTGTTCATAAGGCGACTGATTATCAATGATATTATGTACTATTTATTAAATCGCCCGTAAAAACGCAACATCATGTCTATAATCCCCGACAGGGTCGGCTGAGGAATGTAGTACGTTACCATATTTCACCAGTTGTGGTTTAGATGTTCAGCCTATTGCCATACACTTGGTACAAATTTAGACTTCGAGACACTACTAGAAAGCCCAAGTGGAAAATCCAATAGTGCCCGACTCGGGATTCGAAGCCAATACCTGTCGGTCAGCAGTCGCAGTTTACAACCACTCGAACAACGAAACAGTCACATCGCCCATAATTATTAAATTTTAATTTAACATGTTGTTGTGAGCTTCTTTCGAGAGTTATCTACATTAATTAATTATCTACCCAGCGTTTAATTATCTTCACATTTAATTCATATAATATACTGTATCAATGTAATTGCGTAAATATTTAGTGTGTAGTATCACATAACTACCGATAATGCAATGTGACTCTGACCCTATTTCCAGTATTTTTAACTTTTGCACAAGGTATGTACTTAAATATTTATTTCAGTCGAAAAAATAATTCCAGAAATGTTAGCTACCGTCAGAGAAATACCGGACAGTCGTTAGTTTTGTTTCTGGAATTAAAAAGGTTCGCTGCATACCACACTCTCACGATTCCAGGGAATGTTTAGGATTTTTTCTTTTTTCAGAAACAGCGCTTCTGGGAGAATTATTCAACTCATTTTAACCCTTCCTTCATTTATGTTTACATTAATTTGTATCACATTTCTCCGAACTTTGTTATATTACTCAGGTAATAAGTATCTAATTACCACATCTTGTTGACATTAGTAGTTGAATAAATACAAAGAAGAAAATTCTTTTTTAAATGGGAGTAATAAATAAATCCATCAGTTAACTTCAGTATCAGGTAGCCCTGGTTAAGAATTTACTAAATGGATTTATATTAAAGCCAGACTGGCAGGTGTGCGGCTATTAAAGGAAATGGAAAGGAATTTGGGTTACTGTGAACGAAATCTTAATGTATGCCTTGAATTTCAGATTTTATGCTATTTTTATGTTATGCTATTCATTATATTAAGTAGTATTCTTACTACCTTAATTAATATTGGAATAAATAACGTACGTAGCATTATTATTTATTATATATGTAATAATGTTATATACGCGGCCTATGTCCAACAGTGGATTGCGAAAGGTTGGCGATGATAATTATAATGAAATAGTTATAAATAACGAATGTCTCCTTTACCATACGAATTATGAAAATTCCCTTATTTTTCTAAAAAGCTGGTAACATAATAAAAATGGTAACATGCGTCTTTGATTAGCTCCGCAAATAATGGCTTACGGTCGACAACTACATTTAATCCCTACGAATATCAACATACTACTCGGAACCCTACCACGTTACAGACCATTCACAACTAATTGTACTCGTTGAAAATTCCGACTCGTACACATAGATGCCAGAACAGACCGCGGACGCATCATTTCTGCCCTAAATTCCATTCAAATACCTTACAGACCGTTTCAAATATAAACTGGATACATTAAACGAATGCGGCAAGAGCATAAAGTGTAATGTAAATAACAATCGCCGAGGACATGCCTCAAGAGAACATTTAAAATTATAGAATAAATAGAGCGTGCAAAAATAGATGGTATTTCTTAAGCACATTAAAATTAGAAATGATAAAGACACGAGCCCTGAAAGGACAATAAAAAATTTTTTTTGAACCCTGTTTTAATGGAAACACAATGTTAGTAATGCGGAGTCTTCCAGAGTATACCCCTTCAGAGCTATTCACGTACATTGCCACGCCTATCCACGTTTTGAAAATTATCGTCTACTATAAATGCTCTCGTCCTCTCTATAATAGAGCGTTTTCTGGTTTCCCATTTTCATTTTAATGCATACTGTTTAAGTTAAAATAATAAGTTCATAACTCCTGCTCAGTCGCTCACACTTAGTGCAGCTTGCTGAAAGAATTCCATTGTGTGCGTATAAAACTGTTGAAACAGAATTAATTTTCAACGGCGACACTTTTCTAAAGTATGCTCGTAACTCGCGAGCTGTCGCTTCAATTCACCTTTCATTTATTTTCAAAGCTTGTCGTTTGTGCCGTGATTTATAAATTAAAATACTTACTTAAGTTAATAATTCTACTGCTTCACACACAAATCACGAATGTTTTATATAGTTGTTTATTATTTTAAAACGGTAAAAAATAATCCGGACTTATTCTCTGGCACGGTGATGGTTTACTATGTATAAAAAATTCAGATCTGATTTATAATCAATATGATAGTTTTTTTTGTTTTTAGCGAAGTTTCTTTAAGTTATTTTGTGCGTAATGAAATTTCGCTGAAGGGCGTAGGTAGCGGGCAGGGAAGAGAAAAAAAAATCTTTCACTAAACTATAGTAGGATCTCCTTAAATCTGCCGTTCAATAAGCCGTTGTCAATATACTCAATGTATGTGCGACATTTTTTTCTATTTTATCACTATCTATTTATCTGTTGACTCAAAACCCAACAGACAAAATATTGTGTGTCAACAATAAAGTGATCACCATCTAGTGTAGTAGGTGCTTGGATTTGGATTGAACTGTTCTTATAAAAGTAGGTACAGAAATTGATGTTAATATAAATTCTTCCATTTAAACAGATAAACGGATTATCCGATGTTATCTGATCACCATTCCCTATGGATAGTGGTAACACCCGGGAAGTTGCGAGTCTGTTACCGAATTCGAAGAGGAGTTGTTTCGGCGCCTTTGTTGAAGAACTCCATGGCATTGTACTCAAGAGAATGGCTCAGGAGCTATTCTTATATTTAGCGTAAATCAAGCAGCGAACGGAACCGTGAGGGACTTTCATCTACTCGTAATAGAAGTTTTATTTACGTCTGAGGCAGATACTTAAACGAATGATGGCAATGGAATATACTTGAAAGAATTATAATTATTAAAACAATATAATAATGTCTTATAGGTAATGCTAAAAAAACTTGAATGGAAATCCATTTTGACACCTTTAACAATTATCAAACACCACGAGAAGCTTCACGTTACACGAAGAATTTATCGTGTCGCCGTTTTATACGACATGTCGCTTAAAAATTTCCACTCACTATTTCTCTGTTTTGTTCTTTGTATTTCATTTTGAAGTTTTAATGCTGTTCGCAATATTACGAGCGATATTCTTCAAGCGTAACGTCATGAGCAATGAGTAAAAAATTTAATACGTCAAACAAGTTTTATTATCCGTAGTAAAAAGAAAATAATATGTTGTCCCTGTCTCCTAAATTATATTCAAAGTTAGCCGCTTCGATTACCAAATTAATTTTAAAATTGAATACCTACATCATAAATGTAAATCATTACGAATACAACTACA
>DWEE01002678.1:0-11288 GCA_018245755.1 Parelbella macleannani
TAAACGTACCTCAGTACAATAAAATTATGGTTTTCGCTTTCGAGAAATAATATAAAAGTTTCAGCTGTTTGGTGAACTCATTACGAAGTTTTCTAAACTAGTTACAGGTTATACGTTACCAGAAAGTACAATTATTTTTGATATACAGATGTGTAGTGTGTACTTAAGCATGTCTGCTCACCCCTATTTAATATCAGACTTAACATTTATACTCCGTATAAGACGTAAGTGTAACTCTGACACTTGGTCTCGGCGCATGCGTGTTGGAGTACAGTCCACGGTGAAAGCAGTATTCTCCGCGGTCTGAATGGTATCGGACCTGGACGGGAAGCGGGAAAGAGGAGAATGACTTTCGAATCTATGCGATACGTTATGATGTGCTCGTATGAAATTTAAACAGCGATCGTGAACTAAACTTTGTACGTGAGTGATACGAATTTTTAATACACCGGCGTCGTCATGAAAGTACGCGCGTGCTAAAGTTTGGAAAGTCGTAAAACTTTTTCAACTATTCGCGTCTAGTAAATGTTTATTGCCGTGTGGTGCAGAGGAGATCAGTGATTGATAAAGTTTTTTTAGTGCGATATGACACTGTGTAGGTATCAAAACTTTTGAATGACGATATTTTGTCAGGAATAGTCGTTACAGTTGTGGTAAGTGTCTTGAAATTTAAACGTATTTGTTCCTGAGTATCAAAGTTCGAGCGGTTTTACAGTGCGCGTGAGAATTTATTGCTTTAAAGAATAAAATTATTTTATATCCTTTTAAGTGTCCGTTACGAAATGGAGGATTTATGTCATACTGTAACTTTTCCAATAACGATAACGGTGCTCTGTTTATGACATTCCGCGATGATCTTTGCTACAATTAATTTTATTTATCTCGTAATATTTAAAAACCTAGATGAATGAATAAATTGAACGAATGAATTAAAATTTCATCCACGGCAGCCGATAACTTTTCCTAATGTTGTAAGAAAAGTAATTTTAATAATTTTACTCGTGATTTAATTGAAATTGAAATTTCAAAATAAATATTAGTATTTTATTGTTTTAATATGTAATCAGAACAAAACATCT
Organism: Parelbella macleannani; assembly: GCA_018245755.1. Taxonomy (NCBI): domain Eukaryota; kingdom Metazoa; phylum Arthropoda; class Insecta; order Lepidoptera; family Hesperiidae; genus Parelbella; species Parelbella macleannani. Next base: position 1,080 of record DWEE01002678.1, read on the forward strand.
TTAAATTCGCAAATATGTGATTTTAAAAGGCTTCTAATTATCCGTGTTACGATTAACCAAAAAAAGATGAAGTCAGTACAATTAGCGCCTCTTTAATGAACCACAGGAACAAGAACAATAAGCTAAGTGAAATTCCTGTTACATTATTAAAACCCTTTAGAAGTTTAATCTCCGAATTGAAAATTTGATGTACCTACGATTTTGACTTCTATGAATGTATTACTTTGAATAATAATATGTTAAAAAATATCATTATATGCTCGCAGCACACTGTTCACGATTAGTGATTTCGATTTTATTTTCTAATTTAATTCCAATCAATAAAATTTTGAGAATTCCAAATTTACTATACAAGCTGGATAGTCCTTTTTGTAGGATCTGTTTTGTCGTGTACACTGGATCTAATAGCCGACAATCTGTTATTTATTACTCCCTTAATTGTATTGTTCTTGTATTGTTTTGGTTTTTTGTTTAACTATTTTTTTTCTTTTTCGCATTTCTAACATTGGATAAGCTATTTTTGTACTAATATCTATAGTATAGATATTAGTACGATTATTGGTCCGTATAGATTCTATACGGACCAATAATCTAAAATAAATATCAATTAAAAATCAAGCCACGTTTATGAACAGCTGATAAAAGCAAGGGATCAAATGACAAGCGGTGTTTTTGTATGAAATCCTATATATGTACAGTAGTGTTCAACAACTATAAATTTCCGTAATCACAAATGAAATCTAATATGCCTTTCACTGTTTCATGTGAACCCTTAGAATCTCGTTAAAAGTTTCCAAAGTTAAATGCCGAATTGGTCTGGATTGAATTTCATCAGGTACCAACTCGCGATCGGCTATTAAGGAATAACATCGTTAGATCCTGTGGGAGTTTGTTTAGGTTCTCTACTTGTAGATGTTTTAATTTCATTAGCGAATTCTACATGAATAATATACACAAAGGTTGTTGAACGTGTTAATGATTTTAAACAATAAAATTAAGAAATTAAATATCTACATTAATAAATTGTGTGTGCCGTCTTAAAGAGAACTTTTCTTAAACTACAAGAACGTGACCAAAATGGTGTCAACCGTAGTGTTGTTTAAGTATTTAAAGGTTATAGTATATATGTATTATAAGCAATGTGTGAAGTGTACTGTGTATCTTTTTATCATCAAACGAACAGTATTTTTAGTTTCAACATTGGTTCATTACCAAACCTTTTATAGTTCTACTTTTGGTGACCAGTTTGCTTAGAAGAAACGAATTTAGCTCATAATCTGTCACGGTGGATAGGAACGTCTTGGCAAACCTTACAGATAATTTTGGGGAACTTTAAGGAATGCAGTTTTTCTCGAGATGGTTCCCTTCACTGTTGAAATAAATTCAATTGAATATTATAACGTAATTTTTTTGTAAAATAGCGCACGCCACGATCTGAATTTGAAAGGGACGCTCAATTCTAAGGCACTGGGATATCGGTGCTTTTGTTATTTATTATTAATAAGAGTTATTGTATTGTTGCTTATATTAGTTAGCAAAGCAAACCTCACCTTATACGTCTTAAACTTAAACAACCGTAACATCACACCTATTATTCCCGAAGAGTTAGGCAGAGGAGTATAATACATCCCCACGTTTCACAATTCCAGTATTTTTATGTTTCACATCTTGTGGTGACACTATTATAGTTTAAAGCATTGCGAAAGGCGATAGGGTAACAAATCTCCGAGATGACGAAACAAATTTATTGCTCATTAGTAGATTGCACCCTATCGTTAAGCACGTTACGGGGGTGTAGAATCAACAAACAAAAGAAAGACGTCCATTAGGTTAATTAATACTATTACCGTGGCGTGTATTGTTAGTAATAACATTTAGGAAACTACCCGTTATGATCATCGTTTTCTTAGTAATGGTGATTGTGGCTTTTCCAACTTTGATTAACGGAAGTTTTCGGGCGTGATTTTGTCCGGGATAAGTTGATAGAAAGCTGTGGCGGTCCAGCGGTTACCAGATGGGAAGTTGTGGAGTGAATTCCCTTGTAAGTAACGGTCAAATTAATGAGTTTAGAATGTCAAAGCGTATGAATGAAATGTGGGAAAACAATAAAAAAATGTAATAAGAAGAATTTTTCTAAGATTTTCTAGACTGCCTCGTTGGTCGGGTGGCTGCAAGTGCGACTGCCGATTCGCAGGTTCTGGATTCATTTCCGGGGTCGAGTACTACTGGATTTTTCTAAATTTGCATATGGTTGGATTCGCATTCTTGCTTAATTAAAACATACTTTGTAAGTAAATTACTATTATCTAAGTACCTATATTTCGTACCTTATATGGAACGAATTATACATTTATTTATACATGCATATGTACTGAACAGTTTCGCTAAGCCATGTATCGCGTTCTAGCTATAATATATCAACCCTGATTAGTGGTTTATGGGTCTGAACCCCAACCCCCTTAAGGCAAAATAATTATGTATTCCCTTTGCGGAATACATTATTATTGTAACACTACTAACTAACCTTTTCCCGACAGCAGATTGTTGCTCTTAAATAGTCACCGTAGCTAAAGATTCAATTTTTCATTAAATAGAACTCATATGTTTCACTCAACTGTCTTCAAGGATTAGATCGAAATCTGTCTTTCTGGATCTGCTAACGTCAGTCTTTTAATCGGTACACAACAAATAGTTAAAATGCTAATGGTACAATAAGTGTCGCGTTGATCTGTTTTACTTTATCGTGTTTTAGTCCTCTGCCCAAATTCTATTAAATTTCCTATACACAGACATCTCCATGAGATACCTATTTTACAGTTTCAGCATCATTCATAAATACTATTTCATTATTACAACTTATTATCCCACCTCTTGACTATTTCTGATAGGGTTAGGCAGTGATTAAGTATTTCCACCCACTAAGGTTTCACAAACCTTTTCGGCCTCTTCTCCATTCATTAAAGTTGTACATTTTCGTTTGTTCAAGTGACTTTCGACCCGGTCTTTTTTTAGGATCCTAGATCTTATTTTCTTATTAAGATCTGCCTATTCATCTTTACGATTTCATTCCATATTAATGTTACAATCATATTCAAATGCTTCAAATTAGCCGTAGGGTTTAGAACGTCAACCTGAAAGAGCATAAGTTTATGGAAAAGCGTATGATGTCTTTTGTCCGCAGTTGACTGACCTTTATACATCTTTCTTAGGTCTTAAGTCTTGTTTAGCCACGTCCATTAGCGCTATACACGGGGATACAACGAAGGTGTTTGATGTCAAAGAACAGAGGAAGGTTTGTTTTATCCGAGTATGTATTTATGATTACAAAGCCTTTGTTTCCTCCCTTATACTCGCATTGATATTGTGTAAAGTATAATAAAAATGTTGTTGTTAAAGCAAGGTGACTGCTGACAATAGCCCAATATGATTGATCCATGTAAATTGTAAAATCTTTACGTACCACAATTTGATGCAAAAAATAATTGTATTTGTGAAAAAGGTGTGATTAAAAAAAAGACAAACTAATAACGTTTAAGTTTACGAGACATTATATGTATATATCCATTGGAAAAATAAATAAAGTAAGAAAGGGCTCTGTAATTAAGTTAAAAATTTATTCGCGTGGAAAAATCGTTTGCCTTAAATAAGGTCTATAGATGTATATTTCGAATATGAAAACATTTACTACTTTTCCATTTTATTAAAAACGTACCTATAATAAGTTAAATATGGAGCAAATAATTGTAGTTATTTTATGGTTACCGGCGTTGTAAGCCTATGATTCGTTTTGAAACAACACAAAGTATGGTGCGTGAAAGGTTTTAAGGTTAAGTCGACCAAGGCAAGCCTAACTTCTCACTGGCCTCTATAATTCGACACAAAATCCTACATTTCTACAGTAAATATAAAGTGTCAAATAATGAGATGGACGTAAAGATAAAAATGTCAAATAACTATGGAGCATGAGCACTAATTTGAACAAGGTTGAGCAAAAGAAATATAGAAAACATTGCGTGAATTGTGTGTCAGAATAATTGAATGGCATTTTACTCATTTTTCAAGGCACCAATTTCTTCTTGTCGAATATTCCATTTGCAAATGGAAGATTAAGTAATATTTTGTTCCAATACGAATTATTGGGGAAGCAGATATTTAAATAGTCAATTGACCGTATCTAGTCATAAACGGGTGTCAAATATTTTAAAATTATCTAAACATCTAATTCACAGCTTTAATTTATAAGTTCTCTATACAGACTGCCCAACATTTATAAACCGGGTGTAAATAATATTAAATAAAATTTAAATTCACTTATTCTATAGAAGTTTAATGATGTTAAAAGGTATAAAAGGTGTATATTAATAAGAACAATAGGTTTGGACTCCATGAAATACGTAATTGAATGAAAGAGGATCTTTTGAACATAAACAAAGAGAAGTAAAGAAGAATGGAACTCAAAATTATTTCCCTTACTAAACAGAGCAAGAAGAATAAAATGCAGTTCTGAGAGGATGCTTTGAAAAATAATATTATTACAGTGTTACAGCACGATCATTTAAATCCTTTGACTACACCTTCACATTTATAAGTAGTAATATAACAATACCTGGTTTCATTGAATGTTTTCAAGCAGTTTTTAATAAAATAAACATTGAATCAGACAACTGCGACCCATACTGGGATTATGAACAATCATATTAAGGTTTTACACGAATTAGATCAAAACTGGGGCAAATATTCGTAATCGCTTTAACGTGATTGAATACTGATGTTAACATATAGATATTTACTGGTAATGTTATTCGAATGGATAATAAATTGGTTCATTTGTTATTTTATTAGCGTTGTAATAATTTTGGTTTCGGCTCCATCATTACCGTGTGTATTGATGGACGTGAGAGATTGAATGACTTGCACGTATAGTGAGTCAGTATTTTATTTAGGCGTTCCATATTATTGTAAGTAGTTACCGTCATTTCAATCACGTGTAAATAGTTAAGTGTTTCCTACGTTTGTATTGTAGTTTGTTCATTAATGGTGCTTTCAATAATAGTCGAAATCAGACGACGTATAGGTCGCGCCATTTAATTCTTTATATTCTTGATAGTTTAAATATATGCATTTTATTCAAATATTTGAGTTAGGCATTGTTTATGTTATTATACATAAGGTAAGTGACAGGGGCAATGTATTGAAGTTTTGTAAAATTTACAGATCCAACAGTTTTAAATCATATAAATTGCTTATTTTGTAAGTTCTGTCTGTCGTTCTGTCAGATATGGTATACCACAGGGGTCTGCTTAAGGTCTCTTTTTATTCTTACCTACTTAAATGATATCACCAAGCGTCAACTAAAAGACGTTTTTTATATGCACATGAAACTTTATCTTTTGTCGCGCCAATTTAATTGATGAACCTATTGCAGGAGCTCATACTGTATGTTATTTATGTTATATAAGTAATGTGAATTTAACATAATAACTGTTTTTGCATTTAAAAGCTCATTTATAATATAAAAAAAAACACATTTAATATAGTAGCTCTACTGCTGTTTACAATTTATGACACTAAACTAAAAGACGGGGACAGTACGGAATTATTTGGGTCTAGAGCTAAAATTGTGATAGTTTAGTACTTTAAGATTCAGTCTGCTACTCCTGCGGTGCTGAATATATAACCTGCCGCGATTCGTTATGTAGTTTTGTTTTCGTTTAGTGGTTAATTTGTTAGGTTTAAGCTAGCTGACTTTGTCTGTAGGCGTGTCTGTGTGCATGTTTGCGTGCACACTTGCGCATACCCATGCGTTTTATTAACACAACTACCCAGTTGTGTTAATAAAACGAAATCTGAGATTTATTTGGAAAGGCTATTTTTACATAAAATTTTTCTGGGTGCGTACATAGTTCGTGACTTTTGAATATTATACATAAGATTACATTTTGAACCTTGTAAATGAGAGTTGTTCGTAACTAAGGGTAGCGTAAATCAAACAAGAAAACACAGAAGTTGCCACTTTTATAACTCACAATATTATTTACTAATATACATACATATACATACGCATGCATTGATTTTTCATTGATATGTTTATTTTGGTTAGATACAAATTTTATTTTAGAGTGGTTTAGGACTTATATTAAATGTAATTTAGGTTTCAAATTAACTTACAGTAGGTAAGTTATAAATGTAGCTCAGGTAACAACTTATCCTCGCTAAACTTAGCAGGCATATGATATGATCAAAATTATATACATTCCCGCTACATATAAAAATATAGTTGATTTGTTTTATTAAAATCAATTGACTGCCTCGTTGGTGTAGTGGTTGCAAGCGTGCTTGCTTATCAAGAGGTGCTGGGTTAGATTCCCTTGTTATTAGTACCCATTATTATTCAATAGATTTTTCTAATTTTTGATTTTTCTAGTAGTTGCTCAGAGTCTGCAACACTGCAATGATGTTACGGATACAAGAGTAAACTGCTTATGTGTAATATACCACTTCATTATTCCCAATCCAGACTGTAACGACTTGCTCGTAACTAACCAATCCACCCCTGTCTGTGTGTGTTACGTAAAGTTAAGGAAGTTGGTACGATGCACTGTGTTCAAGGTAAGGAGGTTAAGTCCGAACCCAGACCTGTAATGATATTAAGAACGTTGAAAACTTCGTCACGTCCGAGAAAGTAGGTAAACGGATTTGTGACGAAGGAAGATTGAGGATATGCTTGATGAAGTCCTGGTCTTGATTTGGTAAGACAATTAATTGTAAATAATTTTGTCGAATTATAAGTCATTCCTAGTATAACAAGTTTTGTTTATAATTACTGTTTCACCACGCCAGGTTCATTATAGGGTAGGCAGAGAGTACTGAATGCCAAATATCCCTATCCTAATACAGCTGACCTGCTTCTTCTATATTAGTCACTCTTTTTGTAAAGGAACATCGGTTTTGGTGAATTTTTCAATTATAAGTATTATTAGATGATAATAATACCTCAAAATTTAATTTTTTAATCACTAAGAAAATTATTTTATTCGTTCCATTTAACGTTAAGTGCCAATTATTTTGTTATTAACTCTGCCAAAGTCCTGTTAGATTGAGAAAGGTATAAGATTTTGCGCTGTTGTAGAATGGTGAAATATGCCCCCGGTCGGGTGCGGGTCGCACCCAACAACGGAACGCAAATTGCCTGATTCATTATTAATATCCTACACGAGATTTAAATTTTATACGAGAAACTCGTTACCGTCGATACGCTATACTGACATTTTTTCACATTGTATGTTAGGAATTTTCCGTACACCACGTGTCAAAGAAAAGGAAATTTTCATCTTTTTTTGTATTTATTTTCGGCTACGTCCCGGCCCTCTTAGCTCGATACGATTCTGGCACACACTTGAGACACCTATTGTTGTGGAAAAGCCGCAAATTTTAGATGAAACAAACTATAGTTGGAAAATAAAGAATTTTACAAGGGGAAAGAATAATTTCAAGAATACAATAATTTTACTACATATCTATATACCTACTCGTATGTATAAACGAGTAAGGCTGTATAATCAATACTGTGAGGAAATAATATACAGACAACAAGAGCATGTCAAGCGAATGACTCAAAACTTCTGCTACTGTTATACGAGTTTGAAAGCAAAGTTATTTAATCTAAAGCGAAATAACGTTTTGATACACAGCATATATTATGAAGTAATGTGTAGATACTCATGATTTAACTGACGTGTTTACTTTTATTTTTACAGTTATATCGTCAGACTAGGTCCCTTTTAAGATACGCAGAATACACCAAGTGCTTTATCAATATCCTTAAAGTCCTGACGAGATACTTATGCGTTCATCATTTTCATACACACATGAGGGTTATGAAGACCTCTAAGCTTAGTCTGGATGACGTGATCAAATGAACGAAAATAAATTCCAACTGTTTGGCGACATTTGTAAAAGTCCAAGCTCCGAGAGCTTCCAACATTCGTCATATAAAGCGTACGCTTGACCGAAATTATATCAAGGCACTTACTATTTGGCAAGTAACATGAAACAAAATTCGGACTCGGTTCGCGGCGCAAAGGTTAGAATACACTCGAGTAGGTATTCTAGATTGACTTAAGTGTATATAGCGCTTGGAACATTCGGTCAGATTATTGTATGCATTACATTTATATAGTACATGCCGACTGCCTTTGAACGTTTGGGCAGCGTGGAAGACTATGACTTAACTCCCGTCATTTGAAGAGGAGAGCCGCTTAAAAAAATGAAACGTTATAACAGTTAATGATTACAGCCTTAAGATTATCCAATATTATGCTTTGATAGGACATGTACATTGTCTGACTTGTTGGTATAGTGGTTAGTGAACCTGATCGTTAACCAGATTCCGAGTCATTACTAGAAATTCTATATTAGTAATATCCAATAGCACCCGACGCTGGATTTGAACCCAAGACATCCCGATTGGAAGTCGCGCTTGCAACCACTCGACCAACGAGGCAGCAACCAAAGAAAAACCAGAAATTTGATATGAATAATGAAATAGGATAACTATGGGAAGTTCGCCTTTGTTCGCTAATGCATCACAGACACAGGGAGTGGGTTTATGGCCTCATTAAACTCCTAATTATTATATCGAAGTATTTTGTTAAAGATTTAAAACTTTCATTTGTTTGAATATGATCAAATTTATTTAATTATGATTGTAACATATACATACATGAATTTACAACAGAAGGCTCTAAATTTAATAACTCTCCCGAAGTTATCACGTACCTATAAAACACACTCGTGTTGGCAACGCAAGTTTAATAAAGGAAAATTTACAAAATCCTTTCTGTAGTCCCAATTGTTTATTAGCGATGACGCCAGTATGAATTCAAATGTACTATTTTCCATTAAATGTCGTTTGCAGTGTTGACAGCCGTGATTATGATGGGTTTACGTAGCAATTATACGATTCGCTGCGGTTGGATTTTGTAGTGTCGTTAAACGCGATTCAAAATGACAGCGCATCCAGGTCTTTCTTAACAATTACTAGATAATTATAATATGACGATAAAATTGATCGTTTCATACAAAGGATATATCGGGCCTTGATAGCCTAGTGGTTTAAAATTCGGCTTTTAATTCTGAGAGCTCGGGGTTCAAGTCTTGGCGCGCACCTTTTCACAAATATGTATGTCTGAAGTTTTCCATAATGTTTTCTAAAGCAAGTAGATTCTGCCAACAGGCATTCGGTCAGCGTGGCAGACTATGGTCTTAACTTTCTCAACCTGACAGAGGCCGGTATCCAACAATGGAACGTTAAAAGATTGGCCATGAGAATGGACAGTAAAAGTATTACAATTAGGTATAAAAGATTTTGCCAAAGCCAGCAGTTTCGGATCGCAGCCGTCTTAAAACATGTAAAAGTGAGAAAAACCATTTTTAAAACGTAAATAACACTATTTCTTAGCCGCGCTCGAATCGGAAAGCTGTTTACGAACTACTTCTGCCTTTATTAAACGCGAGTTGCGGAACGAACTAGTTTCTGTTGACTTTTAGTTACTATACCATTCTGTCTGCGAGTTAAGTAAGCTCCTTATTAACTTGCTGCAGCTCTGTTAAGCCATTCGTTACGTTAGTGACTAACGAGTGTGATTTAACAGCTTATTATTTATGTATAAACACGATAATATAAAAGACAGTTGTTTGCAAAAGATATCTCCAGCCTTTCTTTCTCTATTCTTCTCTGTCGTTTTATCAGTAATTAATGACTCGCGAGTAGAAGTTAATTAGCCTATTGAATGATTGGCTATGAATACGATTGTATAAATGACGGTTGTTTTAAAAACATATCTTCTTGTATTTCTATCTCTATCTCTCGCTATAATTTTAAAGATAGCTAAATATCATTCGCTGTTAAAAATTATAGAGCTAATCTGATCTAAAACGACATTAGTTAAAATTTTCGAAATTTATCGTCACCTTTATAATAGAATTTACGAAGTCTGTAATTTAGATTAAAGGTTTATATTGATGCTTCGTTTATTTTAGATTTTCGCCGTGTTATATGAAATGCTTAATAGGTTTCCTGATTAGTTTTCTATTCGTAACGAATAATAAGGCTACTGTATATTATCATTTATTATTTATTATGTACAAAGTTTTAGGCGGTAAAACGGGGAGCCCTTATATTAACCCTACCCACCATCATAGGGACAA
>DWEE01002679.1:0-11288 GCA_018245755.1 Parelbella macleannani
AGGTGCGCGCCATGGATTTGAATCCAGCACCCCCGGAGTGAGAGGCTGAATTCTTAACCACTAGGCTATCACTGCTTCTGTATTTGTGATGTGAGAGCAACGTGCGTTCTTACGTGCATGTGTGTTTACCTGAAAAACAATCATACAAATGCAAATTTCAATTATGTTAAGATCATTCTTGAATTACTTGTATATTGTTTGAACAGTCGTGATATCCTGAACGACCTGTAATCTTCTCAAGTATGTCAGTATTAAACTGGTCAGTGGATCACATTTGTCATAACACGGCGTGGTTAGCTCGCTTCCCCATAACAAAGGAACGTTACAACAAAAACACTTTCGATGTAGATTTCCCCGTAACCTCGTAACACCCCATTAACAACGAAATATGCTCGAACCCCTGCCTCCAGGATTCAAGGAAATTATTTACCCATCGTCGCCATCTTTATGTGTCGGCTCATTAAGTCACGATTTTTACATCTTCGCCCGGCGCTCGCAATTCGAGTCCGATTTTAGATTTTCATTGGGGATTTTTGATTCGTTTATTTTCGTACGAATAACGATTGGAAAATACGGAAATAAATTACCTCGTAATGTGTTTCAATTTGATGTCTTGCTTTCGTCGTTACTTTTTACGATTAATATCTACTGCTTTATTTTTTATTTCCTGTGGCAAGACTTGATTAGAGTTCTTTAACGGTTTTAAATACAACAGTAAATACAGATAGCTACATGTGTCGAGTTCTTTCCAAGTTCAATTCCCGACGAAGTATATATTTGAACGTATAAATAACATACTTTTGTTGTGCCGTGGGTTATTTTTTCCTTTTTGTATGTCTATAAAATTATCGTCACTAGTTATCTCAATGTAGCGTTAGAACCATAAAACATTATATATTAAATGTATGAATTGATTCATCATCATCACCATCACCATCATCGTTTCCTTCAATATTATCAGCCTGTTATTCCATTACTGTATAGTCCCATCTTAACGCTTCCTCTGTTCTCGCCATGTCTAATCCAGCTTCTTGCGGTCCTTCATAAATCGTTCCACTTTCATTGATCAGTAAGCGGTAACCACTACTGTTAATAAAGCCTTGTTCACTCCCATCGCTGTGTCCATTAACTCGATTCACCGAATATATTCATTTCTATCAACTGTTTCACTAATTGTAACGCAGTTTAATTATTGATTACGGTGTACATGGCAAAACACGAACAACGCTGAAAGCTCATTGGATTTACAACGAAATTGCTGCTATTGCATTATAATTTGTTCGCTGGATTGTAAAGTAGGCCGCTTCTGTTATTGGACTGGAATGTTTCAACAATGCTTCGTACCAATGTATTGAAATTGAAATATTAAAATTAAATAATTTTATTAAATACAACGAATACACAAAATAGTTGTCGAAATCGGATAGAACCGAGTGAGCTAACTCTGGGATTGTTCACAAATTTTCTAAATTAATTAGAAGTTAATGGTACATACGACCTCTAACTATTTAAGAGTAGAGTTAAAAGGCACTGTCTGGGTTACATCGCTCTCACTATTAGCAAACGCAAATCACTTACGATCAAATTATCTATAATGCTAATTGTCTATAATACACGCCCCGTCACGGCAGGATGGTGGTGGCAAAACCGTCGTCACTGATATAATCAATGTAAATTTCCCCTGTATTGGATTGAATTCGCGTTCTATCCTGTTGTCTAATGTCTTATAAAATATTCAATACATTCGATTCCATGTGAATTATTAACGAGTCTCGTCGTACGTACACAGATCAGTTGTTATACAATATTTAAACGAAATACACGCTTTATGTATACGGCCTATTTGTATTCTATTTTCAATTGATTTTGTTATGAACTTGTTATTTATTTGGTATGCGACATCAACTATATTATGATATGCAGAGAAGACATGTGAAATAATAACAAGAACTTAGTCTAACACACTGGCCAAATACATATAACTACATACATACATATGTACGTAGTGCGTTATGCAGAACATTATGAGGAGATCTGAGCTTTTATAAATATGTTCATTATAGGTTTTTTCTTTCACAATAATGTACCGTGATTTTGTTAATTTAAAACATCCGTATTCGGAACCTCGTCTAAACTATATATAAAGGAATATTTTTATAAGCCGCTAGACAATAATTGCCACTATTATCTGTTATTATTATAAAATCAAAAACTCTAAATATCTTGGTAACATTTATATTGTTCTATTTTCTGAACGTAATCTATTACCTCGGCGCTATATAAACTGTAAATGCTGGGATATCTCCCTCCCACGTTTATAGTATGACGGCGCCTAGACGCTGGCCGTCGCGCGTCGGTGACTCACGGTGTTTGCGAGCAGTGGCAAGCTACACGCGATATGCGATGTAAGTGTAATCGTACAAAAAACGTAAACATCACGCGTGTAATCCCCGAAGGGTAGGCAGAGGTGTGAAGAGCATTCTCACGCTTCATCAGTTACGAACCTATTGCCATGCACTGATCACAGAATCAGACTCCAGGTGACCAATAGAAATTCTAAATTAAAAAATTCTAATACTATCCAACCCGGGATTGAACCCAGGACCTCCCGATCGGTAATCGCGTCTGTAACCACTCGACCAACGAGGCAGTCAATAATATAGATAGATCTAAATAGTCTATAAAATTTTGTTTTGCAATGGAATATGTTTTGTAAATTTTGTAGGTATGTAATATTATTGTAACAGGGTATCCTAATGTAGCGTTCAACGACCAATACCTAATGACAATGGCAAAAGGAGCGGAGTTCTTGGCATACTCTTATAAATGTAACGATGAAACCAGCGAAATCTATTGACATACTGAACTTAATACGGACAAGAGTTGTTTACTTGGCCCGACCCGGAAATAACATTTACTCGATAACACAAACTTAGATTAACAGGAATTATATAAAATTATGCTAATCACATACAAATAGCAAATTGTTTTATGAAAAAATGTGATATATCAAACAATTTTTTAACGCTCTTTTTACACAGCAATTGTCAAAACATGGAAAATCTATTTATACTTTATTAAAAGATAAAAAACTATTTCTACGTTGAATACGAACTAATCTTATCCCATAACATAACTTAAAGGAAAATAAATAACGGTTCTTTACATTATGATTATACACACTAGATTTTGGATCAAACTCACCTTGCTAAACGTGTACAGTGTGTACGCAGCCTAATACGCTTATGTACTTATACTACCCTATCGGTAAAACTCATTCCGAAATAACGCGTACGTAAAGATATGGGTTGTCTCATAATTCTTCAATATCCACACGAGGTACTTTGAAGGAGCTTTTTTATCCTCCACCCCAGGCGCTAGAGGCTTAAGCTAGGAACACACTTGACCGAGTTTCACCACTTCCTTTCCCTTGTACGTAGCGTTAGTTAGTTCCCCGGTACTTGGAAGTTGAGAACTAACCCATCAACTCCACCACTCGCCTATAACGATGAATAATTTTTTTTAAATAGCAATAGGCTCGGTTTTGACTACAGTGTTACCTTATTGTAAGCGAGATGTAATTTAATATGTAGTCCGCTCGCCTAGAAAGTGCCTATTCAGCCTTCTCTTACACGGTTCCAGGTTGTATAAATCGGAAAAATAGGCTGCGTTACTCAACGTCAGATGTTATTATTATTATATTGTCACGCCAGGGCCATTGCAAGGCAGGCAGTAAGTCCCGGGTGCTAAATTCCCTATACTTACAAACGGTATGTGGTTCTGCGATATGTATTGATAAATCTTTTTATACATGATACATATTGGTGGACAAAAATAATTCTCTTTTCTGAACACTAAATTCTCTCTCTTAGCAAGTAATATACTTTAAACTGCACTTAGTCCAACAGAATAAAGATCAGCAAAGAATTTTTGTTTACTTCGCGTAAAAGTAGATAATAGAATTAACCAATTTTTATATATTGATTTTATCGTCTCTCTTTTCGCTTGTGATATTGGAGGCACCTAATACAGGTGTTTTATGAGGATATCGTGTGACTTGTAGCAATATAAGCGCTTTTTTTATATTTCACCGTAGAGCAATATATTTTTCTTAGTCAAAAAGCGAAATTTTAATGGCTTTATTAAAATGAAAACTGTTATTCGAATATTATAAAACGTAGGCGCCTTGTGACCAGGCGTGTTACGGTTAAAGTCAAAGCGAAGGACATGAGAACAATGCAAAATAAAAACATATCTGATAAATATAATACACATGGTATAATACTTTTCAAATATACTAGTAAAATACAATACGAGCACACATCGTATTATATTTATACTATTGGATTTTTCTAAGGGTTTTAATGGAAATTTCTAGTAGTGGCTGGAAGTCTGCATCTGTGCCCATTGATGAAAATAGGCTTACCACCTATTCCATTGCCGGATCTGAACGTAACTAGTGAAACATGCGATTGTGTTACACTCCTCTGCCTACCCTTTCAGTGATTACAGGCGTGTTTTACATTTGTTACGTGTATTAACTTGAGTGTATACAGTAATAGTACGTATGTCGGTATAATTCAAATTCCGTTAGGCCTGTTATTACAGCGATAAATCCCGAACCACGTGTCATGTTTCAATAAGTCACGTGTGTTTAATTGTGGGCTGAAACGCCTCATGTGTTTTATTGCACTTATGTGTCATTGCATAATTATTTTTAACATATAGGCGGATGCCATAGTCTCCGAAACCGGTGTGCGAATATGAAGAGAGTAATGAATGTGGAGGGAACACGTCAGGTCTAACAGGATACAGATGTTTGGTGCTCTGGGCTCGCTGTCTACAGCGTAAGGGACCTGACGTGATAGTATAATAATAGTAATAGATGGACCATAGTTACTATGTAACATTTTGTCTGTCCATCTACAAAGGTCTCCAAAGATTTTTCAAGATTTTTACTTCTCCTTTGCTACGTCGTACAGTCCATGATTTATATGGATCACATTCTTTTCTGTCGTCTTCTTATCAGTCTACCTATATTTCTAACATTTTCTATTGATATCACCCATGTCCTCGGTGTAATTGTTTAGAAAACAGCATAAAGCTGCATGTATATGTACGAGTATATGATACATGTAATGTAAGCAAATAGACACGTTTGCATTTAATATTCGACACACACGTATTACGTAACGGCAATTATTAATCGGATTACTGAAGCTCGTGCGAGCGATTCTAAAACAATCAAATATATCTATATTTAACAATGACTAAGCGACATGGGTTCTGTTACTTTGGTAAATTAAATTTTGAATTCGCTATTTGTATAGTACCTATAATTAACAAGCCGTGGATAGGGCTCGATGGCCGATGGGTTGACCTATGTCCAGCAGTAGCAGCAAATGAAATCTGGCTTCGTCCTGTCACTGAGTCGGAGTCCATTAAACCTATGAGGTTGTGGAGACATTTTCTGTGATGGACATGCAAATATGAAGGCTTACCCGCAGTTCCTACGAATGGCGCAGGAAGTAACACAATGGGGTTTTACTTAGTTGAAGTCTCTATCGGTATTCCTGAAGGATTTTTCCAGAACAAAATAATATTGAGATCACTGTATGTCTATTGAGGATCGATAGTCGAAAATTTGGATTACGAAATGAGTCTACCCGCAACCCACATTTCTCTTATCATTATTATTGTAATCTTAAGCCCTTGAGTTCTAAATTCAGTGCATACACTCCCTAAGATAACAGACGTGACATGAAATAAAAACTCGTACAATAATCCCCCGATGTGGTAACACGTACAATATATCTGTGATATGGGTTCGACCTAACTTGTTCGACATTTCCAATAATATAATTACTGGAGATCGTTTATACCGATTCTCAAACTGCCTTATAACAAGAATATTGGAACATCTAAGCCCTTGGTTGCTACATATTTGTTATGGCCTACTGGAATTTAAGTTCAATCTTAACTTATGGTATAAAACTGCATTGTGATTTTTTAGTTGAAATTCCTAGTGGCTCTATGTATAACTGTTCACGAGCTGTTGCCAAGCGCCAAAATACGCTTGAATTTTCTATGTCGCATGTTATAAAAATATATAAAATTGCAATAGATATATCTGACACAAATATTATCTGGATTAGTTTAAGTGAAAACCATTAAGTGTTTGTAGTTCACACAACATTTAAACTACGCTTTCTTAAAACGGTCCCTAAAAAGAAAAAAATATTGATATATATTCAGACCAAGTCCCGTACAGCACCAATTGCAGACACTATCTTCGCAGACAAGATTTCCTTCGGCGTTAAGAGATAACACGATGTAATACATACTTTGTAGGAATTATATCGGTTTTACTAAATGTAAAGTGTAATGTAACAATGACTGCCTCGTTGGTCAAGTGATTGCGAGCGCAACTGCCCATCGGGGAGGTCCTGAGTTCAAATCCCGGGTCGGATACTATTGGATTTTCCTAATTTAAAATTTCTAGCAGTGAGTGACTCAGAGTCTGGATCTGTGCCCGGTGTATGGCAATAGATTCACCACCTATTCTATGCGACGTAAACGTAAGTGGTGAATCGTGGGAGTATACTACACTCCTTTGCCTACCCGTTCGGAGATTACAGACGTGATATTTTGATGCTACGTTTAGAATTTAAGTGAAGTACAACTCTACAATGTCTATCAATGTCTCTACCAATAATCGTGAAACAGCTTCCGCCGTTTCCGTGCGCAGTCCATTCCTAGCTCGCATTACGTACTCGCTGTTCGCATCCGCATTAATTCGTGCCTCACTCACAACCAGCCGTGACGTAATTAAAACCTGCTCATCTGTTTTCGCCGCGCATTATCTTGCCGCGCAAAACATTGAACAAATCTGTTTTCAATTGTTGATCAGTATTCTGGACTGATGAGTTACGATTGAACATTTAATAAGCAAGCAACAAGCGGCAATGAGTAGACAATGGGGAACAATGGCGACCGATACCGCATGAGGAGAAATTGTGAAGTGAAAATTCCTATGGTTTTGCAAATTGGACCCTCGAATTAATAGGCATTGTTGTGCTTTCGTGTGTTTGTGCGTTCAGTGAATATTACTTATTGGATGTAATTATCGATTTTCTCGTATAGTGTTCTATATTTTGGTTCAGATTACATGTTATTAAAACACTAAATGTTTTCAAAATTCTTTCATGAGCTTAGTTCATTAGTGTTTAACACATCAACAGAGTCCAATCTTTATATGTAGTAATGATTTTCTTAGTCCTTTCCCTATTTGAAAATTAATTTTTTCTCGAAATGTCTAATATGTCGACTTCTGACATACAGAAGCCTTTAAAAAATCGCTCAAAAATCGCTCGAAGCCAACCAAGGCGTACCACATACTGGCCAGAATTAGCAATGTTCCAATAATAAAATAATTTTAAATCGAAGGGTTTTAAGGGCAACGTTTATTGACCTCTGCCTACACCTTCGGTGAAATCCGGGCGTGATGTTATGTTAAATTGTCCATTTATATCCAAGTTAATTAGTGTTATATGTAATTATATCAACTGCCTGAATATCGTTCAGATTCGTCTACAAATTCATTTTGATTTTAAACTGTACTTGATCTCTATATACGGAACAGAATATGTTTTAATTATTATCCCGGAAATATTCAATTTAGGGTTGTTTAGGTTTCAAATTTCAAAGGTTAAGGGTAATTTTGCATGATAACATCGTAGCTCTCATAGCCTCCATATAAATATAAGTAAGGGCCTTCCCCTTAAATAATTAGAAGTGTATATATAATTACTAAAAATTAAAAATAAGATAATTTGTATAAGTACAGACAAGTTGTAACATTCCTAATAATAGGTGAAATGTACTAATTGAGTAATAATAGTTGTATGATTGGTCTTAAACAAAACTCTACAAAAGCAATGAGATATTAGTCAAAAGTTGTAACAGAAAAAATACCGCAAAATACATCTTCTAAAAGAATGTTCTCAAGAACTTCCCAAACCAATCGTGTGAAATTAGGAGTGTGGAAAAGTAAAAGCTGTAAAGATGATTATATAATAACCTATTCTTCGGATTATTTTGAAAGTGGCAACCCTAATCTTTATTTGCGTCTTTGTCATACTGTCGGAATTACACATTCGATACATAACCAATGGAGCGGTCGTAGGAAACGAATATTTTATGAAGTATCTAATAACGGGGTATGGTTATGATGAGATATAATAATAATGTAATTCTTAATACAGAAAAACATTATCTATGAGTATATGGTTAACATACATGTAGTTAGAAACTGGCGCGCATGTTTGAAGAGAATGATCAATGTGTCAGAAGCATTGCTGCCTGCAGGTTTGTAAGGAAAGGGATATTTGGCAGTCTGTGCTCTCTGCTTACCCCGTTAGAGATTTGGCGTAAACCTATGTATGTACATATGTAGTTAATATTTTATAGCTTTACCTAACATCACATCTCTGATCCCCAAAGAAGTTAGGTTAGGTTAGCTTACGCCATACAGCGGCCGTAAATCAAAAGTCCAAGTTACTATTAGAAATTCAAACTTAAAAAAACAATAGTGCCCGACCCGGGAATCGAACCCAAGACTAGACCAATGAGGCAATCGACTATTTACGTATGTGTGATACTAACAACAAGTGTGTGATACTAACACAAAAGTATGTTTATTTGCTAAGGAAGCAATTTTTGCCGCTAAAGTCACGGTCAAAAAAACATCACGTTTAAAGTCGCTCGTCATTATATCACCTGACGTATCCATTCCATTACCTCAAATGTGACAGCCCTAATCCTTATCTGCTTCGTTCCATTACAATCGAAATTATACGTTCCCGATAAAACCAATAGAGCGCTCACAGGGACAGCACTAACATATATTCTTTATGGAACGCAATCTGATCTCGGGATATGGTAATGATAGTGGAATAATAATGAAAATTCATTTGGACTAAGAGGCATATTATTCTGTTCTTGCTATGGTCTGAGGTCGACCTGTTTTCTGTTTGTTGATTCGTGACATTTTCATGCTGATTTCTACAGAATTATAACACTGATCGTTATGTTTGATGCAAAGATTTTGCAATCCGCTATTATTGCTGGGCGTGGAAGATATAGGTCCGGTGAAGAATGCTGGTAAAGATACAAACATATTTTTACACAGGGTAAGTAAGGAGCAGATAGGTTAGTCAATTCATATGATAGAAATGTTACGATTGAGAAGAGTCATTGTCATCTAAGCACGATTAGGATTCCCTTGGTTCGCTTAACTTTACCGAGAGACACTGAATTTCATACTTAGACAATAGCAGCTAGAACGCTAACATTTTGTAGCAACTTGCTGTAACCCTTGTATGTAACTTCGTGTACATGTTTTCTAAATACCTCCAAAGCGGTGTACGCAACAGAGCTGACGAAGTAGAAACAAATACGAGTACTGCTTTCGTATTATTATTGTATCATCGAGTCAGGTTTCTTACGGGCTAGGCAAAAAGCAACGAATTACATCTCTGTGTAGCCGTCCGAGCAAAAGCTGCACTCTTTAAGAATACATTACATGCGTAGTTTCATAACTATACTCAATACATTTTTCATAAATTCCGTGTTGCATCGTAACTAATTCTAAGAAGAACGTCTTGAACTAATCTTAAGCGAGTCATGACCCTCATTTTTACTATTTCAGACTAATATGATTTCAAATTGAAGTTATGTGATATGGAAGGAAGTAACCCCAAATAGGCGTATCCATTGGATGTTATCCGATCATGAATATTGTACACGAGAAATGAAAATGATAGCTCAAAGTAATAAGGGGTTATTGTCAACGTACGGCTAAGTGATGGAATGTAGGCGATATACATTTTCATAACAAGTAATGTTAGTATCAACGTACTCGTAATATCTGTATTTTGTTCCTTTCAACGGCACACTGATATGTTTTTATTTCTAGTAATAATAATAATACGTAATTGGTGAAACGTTTGAGCGCGACTCGCGATCGGGAGAACCTGGGTTCAATAGAATTTGTAGAAGTGACTCAAAGTCCGGATGTGTGCGCGGTGTATGGCAGTAGGCTCATCACGTGGGACGGCCCATGGGACGTAAACAGTGTAGGTACACTCATCTGCCTACCCCTTCGGGGATTATTATTGTTTTCCAAATTTTTGAAATTTTCCAACGAAAATCCAATCGTACTTTTTACCATGTAAGATAGATCGGATTACCGCCGTGAGGATTTCGTTACGCCGATGCTAATAATGTAAATCTAATTACTGTACCATCCAATCCGTGTACTTAAGTGAATGCTCAAGACGCCTATCCTATTAACTCGGTTTATCCTCGTTTCTAAGTCGATTTCTTATTAAACAACAAAAAAGCTTTATAAGCATTATTTAATCCAGCTAGACACGATAGGTCGAAGGTGCGTTTATATAGTAGCAGCGAAGGCACCGCTTTTTGTCTCTTTGAAAAGACTAATCTGTTTAAAGTTTTAAAATTACTGGATGAATTATTGATGTATGATCGTGAGATTTCTGATCACTCTAGTCCGCTGTCTACCAGATTAAAGATAGGTAAGTTGCAATCTAGAACCTTTGCCCAGACTCTAAGACATAATGTTTCGATTGCCAAAGTAGAAAAATATTAGCCTGCCTCGCCGGTCGAGTGATTGCAAGCTCGATTGCTGCTCAAGAGGCCGAGGGTTTGATGCCTGTGGTCGGGCAAAATGTTAGTGGCGTTTTTTAACTGAAAATCCTCAATAGTAGCATGGAGTCTGGGATTCTATTTGGTGTATAGGTACGATAGGCACGCCTCATTCCATGGCGGGACGTGAAGCTGATGAATTGTGGGAGGGTATTGCACTCCTCTATCTAGCTTTTCTGAGAAATACATACGCGAAATCATTTTACTCAGATCGGTCTAATTTTTTTTCGATTACAATTGTTTTGTATAGCCTACAATATTATAATTACGTCTCACTCGCATATATAGTTTGTACCCATCAGGCTATCTCTTTCATACAATAACTTATTCGAATCCCCGTAGTTTGAACGCCAAGTAACTGCCTCGAGCTAGATCCTTTTCAATACAAAAGTTCTGAGGCGTACAGCATATTTCTGTTTGCGCGTATTAACTTTTTCTAAAATGAAACATTACACCTACATGGTTAGGTACATATGTAATTGCTCGCATTTCTTTAATGAAAAACATTAAGCCTCTTTTTTATACCGTCATGCGGTTTCAGTCTCTGGAGGCTTTAGCGG
>DWEE01002680.1:0-11287 GCA_018245755.1 Parelbella macleannani
AATAGCACCCGACCCGGGATTTGAACCCAGGACCTCCCGATCGGCAGTCGCGCTTGCAACCGCTCGACCAACGAGGCAGTCAAATAGATTGGAAAAAAAACCGTTTAATTAAAAGCGAGTTTTTGTTGTTGTTTCTAAATCATGTCAAATGAACCCCATTGCGGCCTGTCTCTCGGCTCGATATTGTCGTGTTGCGAATAGATAAACGTAAGCCCTACAGGTACAAGTTAAAGTTCAATTTCTTATGATTGTATGCTCGGTAGGTAGTCATTACAATTTAGATCGTATACGCTAACGATAAAGTCGATTTGAGCTTGCGTCGGGAACAGTTGGCACAGCGCTGCTATTAAGTGATTTCGTCCCACATTTTCCGTAAGCCGCCGACGCGGCCGCCGCCCCGGCGCGGCGCCGCGCGCACTTGCCGCCTGCCGGCCACTCCGCTCCTGTACGCTTCTGCAATAAAACATCAATTGATCAAACATTATTACATAGTGTTATATCATCACGCTAGCTCACTTTCGTGTTAGGACTGAGTGTCTCATATCTACATATATCCTTACGGAACTGATGTCCTTCTTCTGCATTCATCACTCACTTCCCAGAGGCACGCCAATTAAATAAATACTACATTTCAAATTAAACGTTTTAAAAATATGATTGCGCTGCTTGTATACTCATTACTAGCGTCCGTACACTAAGCGTTTCGTTAAAATTTTAACTAGTTACCGTTTTAGAGCAGGTAGGTATAGGAATTATACGAGTATTTGAAACTCGTCAAACTAAAATCACATTTGCACTTTTTCGGCTTACCGCAACGGTTTTCGTATAGCCATTGTTTGCTACACAGGGGTTAAGCACTTTCAACCGTATCCGGTTCGCCGTACTTCGTATATTATAACCACACATTTGCTTACGGCACTGGCAACCATATACGAAAACCGTTTCTCGTTAGCCGTAAAAGTGTAAATGCTCGGCAACTAATATCTTTATCAACAACTAGTGGTCCAGTAGCGATCGCAGTTCGACCGCAACGTATAAAATATCTAACATGACCATCACGGAGGTTCAGGTGTCGACGAGCGCACGCGCCGCCGCCGGCCCGTGCGTGCGCCACCCGTATAAAGCCGTATATGCATGAGTTCAGTTCTAGTTAGCTATTAACGTGATTCACTGGCCGTTAACGAGTGTCCTCAATTTATTCAATACTACAAACGACATGTAGTCTGAAAGCAGCGCGCGTATTAAGGAGAGTAATGGATGTAGAGATAGAGATGTTTGATGATCCGTCTTCTCTGCCAACTCCGTGAGCGCCCTGGCATGACGATATAATTGACAATTGGTGCTCTCTGCCTATTCCAGTACCTAGCCAGCTAGTGTTACTTATAAAACTCTTTGTATACTACAAAGGGACTTCATCCAACTGACTGCGCGCTACGCTCCGAAACGCTGCATACTTAGATTGCCGCTGTATCCCAAACCCGCGTTGTAACGTTACAATGTCGTCATAATGTGTTTTGTTTTCCGAGTCGCTCATGATTTATTAATAGTCTATTTCGTTATCGTCCAGCTGCTCAGCGCATCGACGTGGAGCCCAATTACACGACCTTCTTTATTATCTGAGCGAGCATCCTTCCTCACCAATATATGTAATTATACTCCAAATGTTCCCATTCTTATGAAGATATTTAATTAAACAAAAAACATTAAATATTTATTTAACATTTCTAAAAAATTTAATAACATTACACCCAAGATCAATATTTTTAGATATAAAACGTCGGATCGGCAGTGTTATTTGCACTTTCGTAAATTAGTGAGGACGAGTATGTGGGTAACCGAACAAAAAGAACAAAGAGAAACCGCGAATACACTGTGATCACATCGCATTAACGTCTTACAAATTAGCCCGCGTTCTAATCACTATCAAACTGGGCAAACGAGGCGAGTAACAGAGTAACATTTCCTAGAGTGGAGGATACGCTCTCTCCGACCGACGGCACGATAGCAATCTGCCCCTTCCTTCAATTTTGTCCCCAATAGTGAGGCTACGGTGTAGCACGATGTTGGCCAAAACATACTCGTGACCGTCTCGTGCGAGGGTGCTGCCATTCATGATCGTCTCTAACAATATCTTAAATAAAAAAACATTATCTTTATTAGGTGCTCCAATATTTGATGATGCAATTTTACCAATTATAAAATCTAAATTTAACAGTTTTTATATAATTACAAATGATCTTTTGATTTAAAACCTCATATGGCATTATAAATTTTACGAATTTACTTATTGGCGTTAAAATTTATGTACTTATTAAGATGCTGTCCTTTTTGAAAATATCGTTCTGTAACAAAACCTGTAGACACATGTTTACAAAATTGCTTAACAAAAATTCTAAATTTAAAATTTGATCGTTGCTCCTGGATGCAAGCATCACTTCCGATCCCATTCGGTGGTTTAGGTGTCCGCTGTGTCCGCACGACAGAAAGTTTAGCTCTCCCGGCTTTCCTGGCCTCCTGTCATATTACGCTTACCCTCATCACAGACACTTTAAATACAAACTTACGCACATGACGGGAGCGCTAGCAGCTGGGGGAATCCTTTCTAAATGAGGACATCACCACATTAGTGAGCAATAAACAGTCCGCTTGGGAGCTGCCAGCGATAAAAGCTGTTTTTGCTTGTATTTTGGAGTAGTGCACGGACAGCATAGATAAGGCCCGTTTACTTGCAGTCGCTCAGAGCGAGTCGGGGTTTTGGTTAAACGCGCTCCAGTCAAAAAAACATAGGCACTGTGTCCGTACAGTTTTGCGAATAGCAGTAGGTCACCTATGTCGCCTATGCTCACCTATGTCGCCTATGCTCACCTATCGTTGGCTCTGTGGCACGCGAGCAATACTGCGACGTATGCTGGAGCCGCCGCCGAACGCGCTCAAAGTTCAAGCGTCGCAAGTATAGTGCTCTGATGCAGAATTACATACTTACGACGCTGGCAATGAAGACTACGGGACCGTGGGCTTCTGACACGAGAAATTGATCAGAGGGCCGGCAGTTACTTCCCGCAAAGGCTTAGCCTCACAATTCAGCGAGGCAGTGCTGCCAGTGTATTGGGAACCATGCCTCGCAACGACATTGTAGATGAACTTTTCTATAAATATTTTATTTCAATATTATTATTATTTAAAAATATCACGTATCACACTAGTTCCTAAAAATTCTTTATATCGGATCCTATACGATTTATCCCGTAGCAAGTGTACTATTATTTATTTACGCTCTTTCTTATACACCAGTAAACAAATAACATGTACGAATACAAATGTTTCTAAATGCTAGGAATAGATACAAAAGGGGCGGCCTTATCGGTATCAGAGCGATCTCTTCCAGGCAACCTTCAGGTAGAAGAGATGTAACTTATTAGTAGGGTTAAGGTATATTATAATTAAAACGAAAACTAATCAATAATAAAGCTTATAAAATTAATGAAGAGTGAAAAAAAGATAGGAGACAAGACGCCACCTCGAGCGACGCCAGCACCGATGTATGACCAGGCAGAGTGTGATCCTTTGACATGGAAACGACGCCGCCGTCCGCTCGAGTGACAACAAGTTACTGGTTTTTGTAAATAAGAACAGAAAGTGTTCACATTCAGTCAGCAGATAGCAGACACATCAGAAGGGCTGTCATCTCATTGGCGGCTTGAAGACATCTTTGGGACTTTTTAAGCAAATAAATTCAGGCACATCTTACATATGATTATATATTTACAGCGTTTACTATACATAGATTATTTTATTTATTTATTTTTAAGCAAAAACAGTTATAATTTGATATTGTTGTAACCATGGGCAATAGTATAAACTGTTAAACAAAAAAATTAAACCTGTTCAATAAGAAAAAGAACTTGTTGCAAAATTGTTAAAATTAGAAGTGATTGTGTATAACATTCTTAGAATACTATACACAACCATGAATATAATTTCCACGAAATATTTTTCTATAGGGTATTCATGGAACAACAAGAGTAGCGGTGTCCCTGTCTGAACAATCCTCTATTACTAAAAGTATTTTCGATGGAATAGGTAGAGAACATAGCGGGAGCATCGGTCCACCTGTCTGAACAAGCCGCTACCAGAAGCAATGTTTTCTTTAGGTCCCGTCTATATCGTACCGGCAGCGGACCTCGCGTCATTATGACGTCAGTATTCTCGTGAATAATCTGTCTTGTGTAATGAAATTCTCCGCATATTACCTTTGGCCAGGGCCCGGACAAGACGCCTTTGTGTCAAATAGTGATGGGAACGGTGGCGGTTAGCGGGCCGGATATCGCATATTACAAAATCAATCAAGTCTCTCTCGAATACCTGGCCCGGTCTTGTTAGGAGACGCAATATGGCAACAGACTGTAATAACAGTGTAATCGTGGCATTGTTTCTGGTAACCACCACCGCACCTAATATCTTAATAAGCGAAGCTCATGGCTCGGCGGCGACACATACTTCCAATCTTCATTTCAGATCTTGATCTTGAGATCAACCCATTTAGAAAATGATTGCATTATGAAACTAATGTTAGCACAGAAACATTTTGGAATCAGTTTTTTAGTCGTCTTTCCTCACTTGGCTGAACTAAAGTAGGAATGCAATGAAATGACAATATGACAGCCAAGTTGCCGAGGCGCGGTGATATAGAAATGTTTTTAAATTGTCAAAAATTACATCCCTTGAGGGATAAACATTCAAAGCGAAAATAATATTGCGCACATTTAAAGCTGCTTGGACTGGTTTTAATATTTTATTCAAAAAATAAAATTTCAATCTAAAACTGTGGGACATAACACTCCATTTCGAGTGGAGTTCCAGCTTCAAGGAGTTTCAAGAGCTTACTTCATTCGTCAAAGCTCTTTTGAAGTAGGCTTTTTGACAGTAGTAAATATTTAACCAGATTTTTAATTCAGAACTTGAAATTATATTTTGAATTGTGTTGGCACAATTCTTTCTGTATAGACTCAAAGTTGCAAATTTAAAAATTTAAGTTTTTGTCAAAATGATTGTAGCGTCATAATCTGAATACAGACCTTTTGAACAAACTAGACATATTCTACTTTCTCATGCTTTAATTAGTAATGTTACAATAATGACAGCATCTGAACAGCTCCATTTCAAATTGGACTATGCAATAAACAGCTTGTGAACCTAGTTTAATCAAATAACTTTAAGAATTTCAATAATTTGCAAAATAACAATTCAGAATCACATGGCAGCCATATGTATAAAGAAACAAAAATAATTACAACGCCGATACGTGTAATTAAGATCCAAAAAGTGTACAAAATGGAAGTGAATAACAGTAAGTGTGAAATAGTGAGAAGTATCGCGCGAAGCGGCCCGCGGCCGAGCTGGCAGCACTTGCGAGCGCCGCCGCCGACAACAAGCCTGGAAATATTTAACTCCGCTCTCGCAACGAAAATGAATTTAAAAATCTCAGTATCGTTTGCTGTTTAGCATATTAAAAACTTCGAATTAAAAGGATTTAGGAGACGATTATCTATCAAAACCAAACATAGATTCCGATATTTGCGTATGTGTGTGAAGATAGTGATGATCTCGAAAACGTTTGCACTATCAGGGTAGAGATATTTGCCACTCGGTGGTCTCTAGGTCTCGCGTCAAAAAGCTGCGGTAGGTATTTTGGTAGGTATTAACGTTAATAAAAAATATAAACAAATCAATAAAACAAAATCAAAAGAATTAGAATTACAATACGCACCATTAAGCCTGTGATCACCGCAGAGTTCCCGAGACTCACCAGTTTCGTTTACGTCCCACTATTGGCTATTTATTGCCACACACGGAACCCAAATCATACTCCAAGCGACTACTAGAAATTTTGAATTAGAAAACTGAACAGCACCCCAGCCGAAGATCGAACCCAAGAACCCTCGATCAGCAATTGGAATAGCAAAAATGCCATATGTACACAGAATATGGCTCACACGGTTCCATTGCAACGTTTGAGTACTTTACTGCACACTGTTTATCGTAAGTAATAAAATAAACATCCTAACTGTATCGTACCACACACACTTACACACAGCAACTTACTACTAGCGCCTCATAAATGTACATTGCTTACATTAATTCCGTATGAGTGGGAATAGTCGTTGGAATAAATCTTTAACGTTCTACATAGTATTATTGTACCTAGCAAATGATTGTATACTTAGCAATAATGCCCCTTCATACATTAAATAAGTAATAGATAAATCTAACAGATAGTAATATAAATATTTGTTGCCCTAACGTATTTAATAAATATATTTTTTTCATTTTCGAAGCAAGTTTTTTCTATAGTTTTAGTATGAAAAATTCTGTATGGCCAGTTTATTTTAACAATTTGCTAAATATCAATATCTATATAAGCTATTTCATTAACACTTATATTGTAAATGCGGTAATAGGTGTCCATCGACACTTTGATATAACGACTGAACCGATTTTTGTAAAAAATGTATGTATTATAAAAAACCTAATAATTTACTAACAGTTGGACTCACTATTACTTCGGGACATGACATGTTCATTATACAGACTACGGCCTTCAGCCTTCTCATTTTGACAGGAGGTCCAAATCCAGCTATGGAATAAAGAAAGGATTGAGGTCGCTGGCGAATTATACAGAAATTCTTGAGGTTTCCTTCTATACAGAATAATGAGTCGTACCTACTAGGCAAATCCAGCAGAGAGATGCATGCGTGTACTGCAAGCAATATGAACATTACAGAAGACAGCAGAAAACATAGGTCGGGGTAGGCACATCTCTGTTGGGTGTAACCATTGTTTAAAAGTAGGCCAGCTTGCACCCAAAGGAGCCAGCAGAATGCTTTCAGACGCGATTTCTTATATAAATATTTTTATTTTAATACCACTTTTCTCTCAAGACAATATACCTACAATGGAAAATCTTTTTTGTCTTGCCCTAATTAAAGAGAACAGAGCCAGCTTGGATAGTATACTGAATAATGCTGCTTCTATGTAGTTCAGATACAGTGTAATATGTTTAATAATACTATGGGAATTATACCCAATTCGAATAAAATTTATGTTGAAAATGTATTCATATATTGTATTCTGTAAAATTTTGAATTAGTCTGGTATTGCCATGCTTATCTGTCCGTCCAAAATGTTCTGCAGAAAGGATTTCTATAATGTACGTTACCGTGCCTTGAGCTTATTCCTAGTTGTATATTATGTCGAACCTTATAAACAATTTGTTGCCAAAGTTAACTCCAGGCTTAGACATAAATAAGTGAAAAATGCCACGCTGCTTTTAGATAATTAGAAAATGAAAATATTACCATGGAAATTGCAGTCGGTTGCCGTATTTAAATGGTTTTAAACTTCGGTTCTTGTTGTTATACATATTCCCATTCATATCTACTAAACTAATAATGACCACTGAGCCTTAACAATGTACAATATGAAACATTCAACGATCAAAACACATAGTAGCTTATTTGATTCGTACAATTCAGAAAAATAGCGAGAACCACTAGCTAAAATACTTTGAGCCAATAAAAAGGGAATAAATGCCCCATAGCAATGTGGTCAGTTGCAAAAAAGTTTCTAATATTTTAGAAGCGGCTAAGTGTTTTCCTGTGTCCGTGAAGTTTAGAAGTTTACAAGGAGTTGCTCAAGAATCCTTTTATTTTTTGGCCACTTTAAGCCGCAGTGGCCAGTACGCTTTAAATTCCATTCATGTACAATCAACAATAGGATAGCAAACATTAGATACTGAACTTATTAACTAAATGTTCGTTTGCATTAACCAAATAAATAAACAAATAAAAATGAAAGATAAGATAAAAAGTAAAGCCTTAAAAATTGTCACAGATCATAAATTTAAACAAACGCAGAACAATATAGCGGCACACAGCCTTTCTTCAACAGATTAAATAATTCCAGTAACGTCAACGTTTTGATGTCTCCCGAGGTATTCTAAATTTGTCATCAAAGCGATCTCTTGTTAGAACTCATGTTCCTTTGAGATGGCATTTTAAGTAGGTTTATGGTTGAATTTGTTTAAAATTGATGAGAAAATAATTATTTGGGGAATTGTAAGCAGTCCTTTCGTTGATTATTTATGTACTGAGTGCATTAATACTACATATTCCTACTTAGCTAAAACGTTTTCCAGCAGTCAGCTTAAACGTTCCTACCATCTAAGTACTTACTGAAATTTACGCAACGGTAATTTAGGATTTTATTTAGCTTAAAATTTACTTCTATAGTGTACTGTTTGACTAAAATATAGAACAATAAAAAATATCAGATTCTGCCGATTCTTAAAGTAAGTAGTAGACTTAACGTTATGTAAATATTACGAGACAAAATACAATTGAAATCAAATAGTATTGTAAAGTAGTAAAGTAATATTAAATAATATTGTCAAATAGTAAAGAGGAGCGCAAAAATAATGTGAATAATACTACTGTGAATAAATAAATAACTAACTAGATACTTAAATAAAGATAGGTATAACTCTAAAAACGCAAACGTACATAATATACAATATAATTTTTTCTTACACCTTTACCATTTGCTATACACACATAGCCAACTAGTGAAATTCTATAAACTTGCGGTTTTAATTTCAAATAAAACTGCCGAAAACCTACAAGATTACGTAATAATTTCAGAAACGTGCGTCCTACTATTGTGCCACAGCTATGGGAATCTGCGACTGCCATTGGTCCGTTCTGTACGTGCTCTTCGTATAGGCGAAGATATTTTTCAGCGCTAACAGCGCTAACCACGCGCTTATCCTAATGATTCTTACATGGATACGTATTCCACTTACATTTTTGTAAGAATATCATAATTTTAATAACTAACTACAGAAAAAAATTGCAATCAATAATTGGATCTATATAATGTCATAACTCGGTTATATACATAAGTTTAATATATACATGTTTCAAAAAATTATAAAAGTTAGCATATAAATTTACACAAAATGATTTGGTTAAAGTCTATAAACTCGGGCCCTATCCTTTAATATTCCAAGTATAACTAAATAAACAGTAGACAAGCAAATGGATTAATACAAGTTTTAGCGCTTGAAGCGCATGATCTATTTCCGTCCAAATTCCTCCCTTCGATTCGACTATTTCTGTCAGTCATTCACTCTATTTCATTCAAATCACGACGTTCAGTTCGACTCAGTTCAGTGCGATTTCAACCGTCATATAATAAGTTTGTAGAAACACAAACATTTAACAATATTACGTCAAAATATCACGTAGTTAGTTCGTAAAAGTTGTATTTTGTGTAATTCCACCGTAAAAGAAAGATAGATTGTTTATTTTCGCGAGTGTCAAGGTTTGGCGGGCTTCTATTTATAAATTATAAACTCATTATAGTAATGGCATGATTTTCTTGTGCCTTTTTATCTGTGCCGTTCACGTTTGCTGAAGGTAAGTAAAATTTAATCAAATTTTATACACTTAGCAAATTAATATGCATAATTACAAATGTAATACCTACTTATTACGTATTAGTACCAACTCGAGAGCTATTGCGTTCATGTGGCACTGTGTATTCCACTGTTTACATAAATAATGTTATAGCGTTAGGGATTTCTTCTGTTTGATATGTCCAACTTTTGACTAAATATAGAACGTACTTAGAGCACGCACAACTTTGCACTTATACTTTAACATATTCTTGTAGCACTATTATTATTATGAAAGGAATGAGCTCAAATAACCATCGTCAAGTCTATGGATTTTATGTCGACTTAAAAAGAAATATTTATATAGCCAATCAATTAAGCTACTTTATTTGTGTCAAGCGCCTGCCACTACTGCAGTAAAGCGGTTTTTATAATCAATTAAACTAAGCACTCTTATACATTTCATACTGGTTGAGTATTCATTAATTGAGTAATGCAGGGTCTTATCATAATTCATATTTAAAATTACAACTCCCCTTATTAATTAATCGTAGGTGGCTAAGCATGGTTGAGGACTAGACTGGAGTTACCTCGGTTTTAATACGCTGTTTTAAATTCACTATGTATCTGTAGAAGCGGTACTAAAACGATGTTTCCTATAGAACGTTTTGAAAAAACCCTTCAAAAAGTAAATAAATACAATTGCTCGGTGTTCTGAGCCTAAGGGTAACGTAAGGGATCTGGCGTGACGAAATAATAACAGTTTGCGCCCTCATCTAGGCGTGTTCGTGTGTTCACGTAGAAGTGACGCGTATTTAGTAACATCCCAAAGGAATTAAATATGCTTTATAGTAAGTTCGCAAACAAAGCATTGGCTTTTCTAACTAGTATTGAGAATATTACAATTATTACACTTAAGCGCTTACTACGTTTCAAATTTTCTTATAACCAGGTACCCAACACTTAAAACACAGTGTACAGGCTTTCAATGGCAGCCACGCTGCTGGATATGTCATCTATATAATAGCTTTTTTCAATAACCATAAGACTCGCGTGATAGTAAGCGAGATGGAGCCTGAGATGTAGCCCGCTTGCGCAGACACTGCCTATTCACTCTTGTCTTGAACAATGCAGAGCTGTACGAATCGAGAAAAGTAGACCCCGACAGGAAGCTCTGCTCTTTTACACTCTGTAGGAAATACAGCCGGCTCTAGATTATTTATAGAGACCGTAACTGTAAGAAATACTCAGAAGACAATATCACATTTATTGTTGATAAAATCCAAGTTATGATTATAGATTTATATTAATGTAAGGATAAATAAATTGTCCATGCATTTCTCTGTCCACCCAGTAAGGTACCTGGCGTGATGTTATAATAAAATCATAATTAAGTTTCTCACAAACTCAAAAGAACGGAAGGAACATGCAATAATGACTAGCAATTTTTTTCATAATGTTAATGACGTGGATGCAAGGTATTCAGCCGGCTGGACGCTCGCAGCGTGAGTGACTCGGCAGTTTCTATATTAAGTATCTTGTCCTTATGTGTCTACTGAGCTCAACAAATTGTAATTTATTATTTTTAATATATTTTGGAGGGTACACAGGAGAGCAGGGCAGGCGTCAGTACTTCAAGGACATGGTACTTGAAACTATGAAAAGCGTGATGGATTTATTAACATATTACTGTTTCATCACGTATATTCTCTTACTGGGTATGCAGAGAGTGCCAAATATTTTGATCCTTACACTTCGTCGTGCTTCTACATTCATCACCTTTTTCATGCACCCACGCTGATCTGGGACAAATTGATTCGATCCTAAACGAATATC
>DWEE01002681.1:0-11286 GCA_018245755.1 Parelbella macleannani
ATAGATTTGGCAGAAAGCACCTAACCGCTAGGCCACGTAACATTAATAATATCCTAATAAAATACCTTTTGCGCTCGTGGAGAACTAACCATCAGCTCTGACAGTGATTCATTATCTTCCAACGCCATGTAACATTTCTTCAATCCATCGTTATTTTTTGACATATTGTAATATTCAATGGCGCCCGTCCTGAAATTTATTGATTAAATACATTAAAAAATTCCAAACACTTCATCAAAATATATGCAAATAAAATATAAACAACATTACGCCGGTAATCTCAGACGGGGTAGGCAGAGGAGTACAGTACCTACACTCCTACGTTTCACCAGTTACGTTTAAGTCCCATGGAATAGGAGGTGAGCCTATTGCCACACACCGGGCACAATTCCAGACTTCGAGTCAGTACTAAAAATTCTAAACTAGAAAAATCTAACAGCAGCCGACCTGGGATTTGAACCCAGGACCTCCCGATCGGCAGTCGCGCTTGCAACCACTCGACCAACGAGGCAGTCAATAACAAATACTCTTATATTTGGATGATACGGTTTGTAGTAGGTATTCTAAACGTATCGTATTATGATTATCATTAAAGACGAAAATGTAGCTTAGGAATTATGTTAGTTGGCCTTAGCTGTTTTATACGAGATTCTGTTCGAAACAATATTGCACGTAACCTTAGCCATCACGTAACTATCAAATATCGTTTTAAATCCAAATGGTTCATCTCACGTTTATATTGACACCTACAATTAGCATCAAAATATGGGCAAGACGAAAAATATTATTTTTCAAAAAGGAGAGACGATGAGGCGACACGAGATTATGTTTGTGGAACAATATAGGGGTACATGTGCATGAATTCCTTCACCTGAGCTCTTTAACCATACGAGATGGTAAACACGAGGGAAATATTTAATGGCTAGAGATAGCTGGTGATAACCTGAACGGGGCGCTAATACTTCTTTTAAGTAACTAGGTTATATCTAAAGTGACGTGAACTGTGTCTGGAGGAGTGTTGGTAGCAATACAACAACTTCAAGTTCAATTTATTCTATAAAAATTAGAGTATTAGAAGTATTCGTGCTACATGGCTGAGAAAAAACATGATCAGAGATCAGAGATCAGTGAGGTATGCAAGTAGAAGAAGTGTATATGATTAAGGAGGCGATGGCAGTATTCTGGCCCGACTCTAGAACCAAGCTATTCGGCCGTTGACGAATAGGTCAAAAATTACCAAGTACCAAATTTTAAACAAAAACACGTCCAATCCTTTTAATATATGTATATGTATTTTGTTTAGAAAACTTTTAAGTGGCGACTATTTTCGGCTATGTACTGGAATACCCCGTTGACTACCTACCAGTTCTGCCTGTCGAGATAGTAATCGCCGATGAAGCTGTAAGCTTGCTTCACTTGAAACTCGGATACGTTCACCGACATCTTGAGTAGCTCCACCACGCGGAACCAATGACCCAATCTCTTTCTCAAGGCTATCGCTAAATCCCTAAAATAAATATCTAGTTAAATTATGCTGCAATACAATAATGCAACATCGCAATGTAAGCTGTTCGGTAGTCGTACAAGTTATACGAGCTGTTATAACGAAGGTCGCACCTTCTGTCTTCATTGAGATATATTTTTTCAGCGGCATCAAAATCTTTGAAGTAAGCCATTATTTCTGCCTTTTTGAGTGCGTCGGAGTGCAGCGCGTTGACCCGCGCCACAAACCTTATGCCTGCGTAGTCGTTTCGCCGCACGAACGCCGCCTCAGCCGTCTCCAAGGCGGAGTCGGCCTCGAATTTCTTTAGCGCGGCTTGTGCTAGTAGTAGCCTAGGTTAGTAAACAAATTGAGGCGTTTTGAACTACCAAGATGTTTCAACCGAGAATCGAAAAATAACGGTAAACACCTGTGGCATATATTAGAACGAGATCGCTATTAGAAGTCGGATACAGTCGCGTGTGCGTCGTGGGCACCACTTGACATGAGACACTGCATCACGATTGTTGTAACTCGCAGTAGTTAGTTAGACACCGCGCTACGAAAGGTAGTAGTAAGCAAGTCAGTGGCAAGCGAGTTAATGAGGCGGGGGGGGAGGGGGGCAGAGAGCTAACCCTCGGTAGGCGGAGTGAGATGGGGAGGAGAAACGTATTCCTCGCAAGTACAAAATGAACTACCAAAGTTGTGGATGTGGGTTGTCCTTTATAAAGTGTTCGGCCTCTTTCAAGCCTACTTTTTCAATAAGTTGCCGAGTATCCCGCAGAGACTTCACCTCCACCCGCACGATGTGCTGCGCTGTACATTTGTCCACAATATTATCCAACAAAGCCATAGTTATCTCCAACTCCTGAAAGCAACAATCGACACTTAGAAATTCTAATAGGTGATAAATTCGATATTTAAGAATTATTTAGCATTTCATTTAAAAATTATTTAGCAGCGGCACGATTGTCTAGAAGTAAGATAGATTTTAGCTCTCGCGAATCCATGGTGTCTTCAATACATGCGACGTCTCCGAGTGCTTAACGTAAAATATAGACCGAGTTTATATCGCTCGCCATCAAACCGGTTTTACAAAATATATACCTGGAATCGGTATTAGAAATCCACCCTGCTATAAAGTAGACGAGGCTCCGACGACAGCCTTATGACGGGCACAAGCCGGGCGCTACCTGAAGCCTTGCTTTACAATTCCCAATCCGCATACTTAGCGTAGGGTCTATGGGTAAAAAGTTCTTTCGGGATGGCCTTCGCCCAGTAGTGGAGTGAGATAGGCCGAACGATGATACCGAACGACGTGTACCCATAGGCCCCTAGGTACTCGCCTTAAATTTGCACAAGTAGCCCTGCATGGTGAGCGGCTCCTCGGGCTCGCCGTCGCGCATGACGTAGAGGCGCGCCTTCTCGGCCGCGGCCAGCAGCTGCGGGGTGTCGGCGGCCCAACGCGCTGCCCACGTCTCCCGCCGCAACGCCTGCCCCACGCTGATGTTGTTGGCCATCTCGCTCTCCATTATGTACAGAGAGCCTACGTGGTCGATCACGTAAAATTTGCTAAAACATAACACGGTAGACATCTTCGACGGGCACTTCCGTTGTACGGATAGGTTAACAAGTAACGCCTTTCCTTAACTGTAGCCGGCTGGCGTTATTTGCGCATACAAAAAGCATCTACATCGTGTTGCATGAACTTATAAATAAAGCAGTAGAGACATACTACATATCTCAATATATAGCCTCACCTGGAATTAGAATTTAAGCCCAGTTTGTACGGCTTGGTGTTCATGTTGATTGATGTGATTTTTTTAAAGTTTATTAACGAAAATAGTAGGATGGTCCCAGAGTGCCTCCCGACCAACAAGTGGTTATCTGAACAAGTGATACAGCATATGACGTCGTCTAAGAAGCCACCATCTCCGCTCACTGGCATCCCATCTGCGTAATATAGTTGCTCGCTGACTCCTACAAATATTTTTATTCATACATTGGAGGATAAGTCTGGTTGACATTAAATTCATTTGTAGATGGCGGCACAGTACGCAACTCACGCGGCCGGGACGGTGTTGAAAACTTCCAAATCAGAAACGATTCCTTGGATGCCGCCACTGCTATCGCCTTGCTATTGATAGCTACATACGCTACAGGTATAGATGTGCTCTTAGCTGAAATGTAATATTTAGCGTATGTATAGAAATGTACCCGCATTTTAGAAACTCTTTGGCAAGTCATACCGACCATCGCACTGAATGCCTTGCTGGTTGGATACTATGAGCATGTTCGACGTGGCTATGATACAGTACTCTTCCACTCCGCACATGTCGATGACGTCCGGAATGTGGTTGACCCACGACTGAAAGGTTATAAACACGAGTTGCGTTATACAAGTAATGAATGATGGAATTTAAAAACGAGTACGTTGTGGAAAACAAGGACGTACATTTTGGATACAGTATATATAGTACATTAAAACGGTATGGGCTTCGACTTTCATATGAAACTTGATAGCTCCGTCTCCTATAACAGCGCAACAGCCGTGCCACTTCCAGCAATTACTTGTGTTATAATTTTGCTCAAACTAGAGCAGCAAAATAGACAGTTTGTCCACATTACAAAAAGTTGAACAACTTGTGTTAAATACTGAAGTAATGTCAATATGTGTCCACCTTCATGTAGTATTAGTATAGTATGAACTTATCTATGACAATATACTGAAGAATAGCACATGGAAGGAATCTGTTAAAAACCTTACGTGTGCTTTTAATGTGAGCCTACACACACCTGGTGGGTGATGGTGTCCCAAAAGGTAACCGTTTCGTTTCCAGACACATATGCCAATGTGTTCCCGTAGTAGGCATATTTGTGGTCTGGTTTTACATTGGCGAAGTATATGAAGGAATCTATCGCTATGGCCAGTCGCAGCGAGCGGCGCTCCCAGCACAGCGCGCGCATGCAGCCCGCCGGCACCCGCAGTGTCCTTATGTGCTGGAACGTTCTGCACATTTAGCAAACACCTCCAAATGACAATACCATGAGTATTGAGAAAGCTCCCACTGAATCGACTTCAGTTAACTCATATTATAAGTAATATATGTTATAAAATGATGACAATGCGACCTCTCCATAGGCGGTGAAGAACTGGATGACGTTCGCCTGGTCGTGGGTGCAACCGGCGACGGCCAGAATAGTGCCGTCGTGATTCCAGCGGCAATCTATTATTGTCATATTTGTTTCCACAACAACACTGTCTGTGAATAGGAAATATAAATAAATTACAAGCATAAATTATTAGAAACTTTAATGTTGAAAATGACACTACATTCCTCTGCCTACTTCTTCAGGGAATACAGACATCATGTGTCATATACAAAATACAAACCTTCTTCAGTGCAGTCCCGCATCAGCAATAAAATACCATTTTTGTAAGAAACAACCAACACTGGACGATTACCAAGAGTAGTGCCAGCATACCAATCCATACTAACTATATCCATGGAGCCTGTCACACTGGCTTTTGCCACGGGCATCTGAAAAGATGAAATGATGTGTCCTTTGTATATAAAGTTAAAAGAAAGAAACTGCATAACTATAAGATACTAGTATAAAAGCGACATATTACCACAAAGTTGCCTTGCTCATCATATAAGTGCAGTTCTCCATTGGTCAAAGCAAAAAGTAATAAGGTATTATCTGGGGACCATTGTACTGCTCTGAGTCCTGGACCCTTAATGTCTTTACCCCAAACTCGCGATCCATCCACAGAACCAACAATTACAGCCCCTAAAGTTTTTGTAAATAAATATTATTTCCTTTTCTTATAGATACTTATGTACACATTATATAATTATTAAACTTCTTTAAGGGAATTTAATTAAAACCATAAACAATTAACTTTGTTAACACTTCTAGTAACTTACTAGTTGTGATAATATAATGCCAACTAACAGGACTAAACCTTTGACGATTGTCCTTTTATTTTCATAAATAAAATTTACAGTTGTCTTAACATCAATTAGATTAAACAGTTTCTAATTGCAATAGAGTAAATACACAGACAAATTACCATCTTCATATGCTATACAAATTCTCTGACCATCTGATCCCCAAGCCATACTGGATACTGTAGATTTGTTTCTATTATTTATCATCTCCTCATACCATGAGCCCTGTACATTAAAAACATTAAAAAAGTATATATCAAAGAAGACCTTTTATAAGCAATACTAACAGAATCCTATATTGATAAAATAAAAATTTAAAGTCGGTTTTGGACCTGTGACACACAACAACACCAACAAAAACATGTGACTATTGATTATGATAGTCCCATTTACATATTGGGGAATTACGCCAATATTAATTAATTAATTAATTAGTGTAGTGGTTAAGAATTCAGCCTCTCACTCCAGGGGTGCTTACAGTACTTGCTGGCTAACGGTGACTGAAAACATCATGAGGAAACCTGCACACCTTAGAATTTATTAAAAATTTATAATTTCTATTGTGTGTAAAGTCTGCCAACCCGCACTTGGTCAGTGTGGCAGACTATGAGCTTAACTCTCTCATTATGAGAGGAGATTCCAACAGTGGAATGATAAATGGCTCGATAATTATTTTATTTTTAAATAATTAATTAAAGCAAATATTTCATTTTACTATTGTCATATCATGTAGCTAAACAGTATCAAACAAACACCTTATAGAGCATCCACACAATAATAACACCATGTTCATCACTTGTGGTCAGCTTTTGAAAAACTTCATTCCATATCGCCACATGAAGCTGCCCAGTGTGACCTTCTAAACTGAGATTCATCGACAGATTTCCCCCACCACCTGCATGAAAAAAATCAAGAAGTATATCACAGAGTTGATAATAAGCTTCTGTAATCCATAGGATTGACAACTAATTATTACCCGACTCCAATTTCAAGACCTTTAACATCCCGTCTGCACCACCTACTGCTATGTATCCCGAGGAGTGATTCCATGATATACAGGTCACGTTGGATTGTTTTGGTATAGCAATCTAAAAAGGGGCTTATATTAAAATGTGTTTTATACTTAATTTTTTTTTCAAGCCAATTGGTATGAACACATCAACTACCTTTTTGCTCATATAAATAAACATTTTGACTTGCAACTCTATTTTCAAAATTGTTTATTATGAAAGGAAGGTTCGCATTTTACGTGTTTTATCCGTTACAAAGCTTATATCACTATAACGTAACTAACTTTCTAATTATATTCTTTTATTGAATTAATTCAACGCTATAAACATGCACCGTATCCATAACATGGAACTGAAATTGTTTAACTATAGAAAATTAGGAATATCCCAGACACTTAAACTGCGAAATATTTACAAAACCGTTGCCTAGGGATATTCGAAATACATCGGTGCATCGAATACATTCGATGTTTACAGTACGATGCATCGAATTGATCAGATGATTTGACAAGCTGTCGATTTACTCGATATATAGTACTCATTAGAGTAACAACGCATTTTAGGCAAGTCGATCTTTTCGATAAAATTAATTATGTGAGCTACGTAAAGTAATCTTTGCATTGGAACACATTTTTTATTACAGCGTTTTCGGGAAAGAATAATTAGTATACCAAAAACTAATCCATATTAGACAATGTGCATCAAATAAACTTCAATATGTATAAATAAAACACTACAGTATAAATAAGGGGGATGGTTGTCTTATTAAACATGCAAAGTTTCATCCAGCTGAAAATTATTATAGAGTTAAATATTTGACTCTTATCCTCTCATGTATGAGTGTAAACTGACTGATTGTTATGTATTAATTGACTGTAGTGTCACAAAATGTCAAACTCTTCGCTTATGGTTAAAGTCTGTGGTCAAATTGATACTAGATTATTATTGTTTGTCTTTAATATTTAATGTATGTGTAATATGTTTTACAAATATCTTAAATTGAATTAAATAAACCATTTATTATTTACATTCCTTCCATGTCAGACATGAGACGTCATTGAGACGTCAATATAGGTAGCACAGAGGAAATATTTATGCGTAGTCTTTGACATTAAAACCTAGACAAAGCTCATACTGTTTTTTCCATGATGTACGATCGCATTTCAATTGATACTTTGTCATTAATGATTCAAATATTCTAATTGTTATTCAGATGTCAATTAAATACATCAGCAAAAATTTAATGTTATCAGACAAATTATATTTCACTTGCTGATTGTTGTTATTTTACTCTTATTATCGAAAGTTTCCACTTTCTAAATTTTATTATTTTATTGATATGTATTTTTTAGTTACGTTCTGGACAGAAAAATAATAAATCTCCCGACCCCATGCCGGGATAGCACAGTATCATAACAAGCAAGTAAACCAAGTGCTGGTAGATCGCTGTATGGCGTGACTTGCAGCGAACCTAAATGCCCTAGCCACTTAAGGGGAAGCAACATAGACAGTGCGAAATGCCGTGCTTTGCGATATGCAAACCGCATATCCAGCGTGGGGATTACGGATGATATCCCCCTAGGAAAGGTCTATGTTTAGCAGTAAACTTAATCAGGCCGATAATAATAATTTATTCTCTCAACGACCACTTCCGAATCAAACAAGTACTATTACTAAGTGTA
This sequence comes from Parelbella macleannani, assembly GCA_018245755.1. Taxonomy (NCBI): domain Eukaryota; kingdom Metazoa; phylum Arthropoda; class Insecta; order Lepidoptera; family Hesperiidae; genus Parelbella; species Parelbella macleannani. Next base: position 8,129 of record DWEE01002681.1, read on the forward strand.
TGTGTACAATCATATCGAATTATTTGGACAAATAGTACTGATACCCCCTTTTCTACAGTCATATTACTGTTTAATATGAAATTATTAGAAATAATAATCTTATTCTTATAGTCCTGTATGGAGTAAGATGTAGGTGCCATTAGCAAGAACAACCAATTATGGTTGCACTCTGTACGTTTGCTTTTCTATTTGTTACGAAAACTTTTAAAGTAGTCTTCTAGTATTTCCTATTTTCGAAGATGATTTACAACTCTTTTTGATGTCCTTTTATTTGCACTTTTGTTAATGCTTGGCTGAATATATATGCGGCTTTGCTAATACATAATATTAAAAAAAGAAATGTGGATGGCGCGCCCGTTTTAATAAAATCGATAACAATGCTTTTGCTAATGAAATATATTTTATAGTTTAGGTTCGTACGTCCTTTAGAGTAATTTTAGGTCAATTCCGAAATTGTCGAACTACAGGAATGTTGGTTTTACATGTTAATAACCGAGCATACTTAAATTTTAAAATGCAAGAGCTGTATATTTCCTAAAATCTTTAATAGTTTTAATTTTAGTTTCCAATTCCTTACAATAAAGTTTAATAATAAATCTGCAAAAATTCTGTTTAATAACATAAAAATGTTAGGCCGAAAACAAAGCTTGAAGGGCGAGGCTGTCCTCGCAGATTACGGGCCTGAAGAGTCTTTAAATGAAAGTGCAGATATTGAGTGGGTGAATAAAGTAAGTAGCTATCTCCTTGCTTTTCTGTCATTTCATAATATTAAAAGAATACCTACCCAAGGTTATATATTAACTTTTATTGCAGGTATGGGTTCGAAGAATATTAAGGTTTTGTGCCCTCATCAGTCTTGTGTCCGTTTCTCTGAACACCCCAAAAACATTCGAAAAGTATTCATTTCTTCAGACAACAACTTTTGCCATGGATTGCAGTGTAACATTTTTGTTTACAGCAGAAATGATAGCCAAAATGCACATAAGAGGAATACTAAAGGTAATCAACCCACTAGGATTCTTCTAATGTCCCTGTAGCTCAGGGCAGGACCAGAGTAGTTGATAGAGTAGCTCTTGCCTGGCGTAAGGTCGTGTCTGCAAAAGATTGGTGTACATAATGAGACCAGCCAATATTTTACATTGTCGCATTCACATACTCTTGAGCAGCTGCTAATTAAACCACATATATTTGGCGATGCCTTCAAACACCAGCTCAGTCAATTGTGAGACTATGCAATTGAAAATGTGTTTTTTCCACAAAAATTTTTAAATTCCGCAATTAGACATGGATTTCTTTGAGAAGGGATAAGGCTATAGTGTACTACACTGAAAAAATTTGGGTTGATTGAGTACAGTACTATTAAAAAAATATTTGCTTTTTTGAAGAACCCTTTTTTGTGGATAGTATGAGTAGAAGTTGTTCCTAGGAGCCGTGGTTTGATACAAAAACACACTATATAAAGATTTTTACCTATTAATCCACATATTGTTCTGTTTAGTGTACAATTATCAGTGCTACACATGCTGTCAATGGTGTTGCAAATGCTATTGACTCGTAGGCCAGACTGTAACTCTTTTTGTACATACCTGACAATAACTGTAAATGTGCCAATAAAAAAAAAGAATACTAAATTATGTTACTTTGTCCATTTTTCATATTGACATATACTTTTTGTTTATTGTGAATGTTCCAGGGAGATGTTGCATACCTCAAAGATCATTGGTGTCAATTTGATGCATCCATGGTGTTCTTCCTGTGGGTGTCAGTGCTCCTGCAGATGTTTGAACTGACTGGAATAGTGCCAAGATATAGCTATCTGAGTATACTGCGAGCGCCTCGCCCTTTAATAATGATTAGATTCCTCAGAGTGTTTTTAAAATTCTCCATGCCAAAATCTAGAATTAATCAAATTTTCAAGTAAGAGCTTTTAAAATTTTTCATTATTAGGCTAAGACGGATTCTGAAACAGTACTTATTTCATTGTTGCTAATAAATATTGATGCAAAATTCAACCCTGAGAACCACACAACTGTATTTTTGTATGACAGGCACAAATATGCATGTAAGCCACCTGGTGCTAAGAGGCTACCAGAATATCAGTAACCAACATAGATGTAGAAGCTTCATTTTAAATTAACAAAATTCTCAACAATAGTTATGTGCATCTTGGCACATAACTATTGTTGAGAATTTGCTGGATGTATGATGTGTACTGTACCCTAAACCATAACAGTGCAAGCTGCTTAAAGTTAGCACTGGTTGTAGAGGCTGTTTTAGAGGCAAGTTCAGGATAAGGGGTTGTATTTTTTTTTGAGTCATTATCATCATCCCTATCATTTTTCTATTGGACACATGTTTCTTCTCAGACTGGGAACTGTTAAACTGGCTAAATGTGATTTGGCAGACTTTACATGTCTTAGAAAACAATATGTAGAACCTAAGCTGGACAGATTTTGTCATAGTATTTTCCCCCACTATTACAATAAATGATAATTAACCTTGAAATACACATTTTTGTAAAAAGGTGCATGCCACTGTTTGATCCCAGGATTCCCAGAGTGGGAGGTGGAATTTTAAACCATTAAAAGATAAGTGCTTTCTGTCATCTTTAGAATATAATCCATAAATTCCGCAAAACTAGTGTGTTTCTCAAACGTTGCACTGCAGACTTAAACATAAGTTTTGCCATATCCCTCTGCTATGAAATAATTGTTACAACTTATATAATTTGAGTAACTTCATTACCAAACCATTAATCCAAAAATTTTGTTTGCAGGAGGTCAAGCCAACAAATTTATAATGTGACTTTGTTCTTTTTATTCTTCATGTCTCTGTACAGTCTACTGGGTGTACAGTTTTTTGGAGAACTAACACATCATTGTGTCAGAAACAGCACAGATCCTGAGTAAAATTCTTTCATGTTATTCTTGCTACATTTTACTGTTTCCAACTTCAATACTATCATCACTTTTATTATGTGTTTCAGTGAAATAACTATAAATTCTCTGGCAATTCCTGACACATTCTGCTCTCCAGAGCCAGATTCAGGTTATCAGTGTCCTTCAGGAATGAAATGTATGAAATTGAAGTTATCAAAATATATAATGGGGTTTAATGGTTTTGAAGAATTTGGTAATAATATTTGCTATATCCTTTAT
>DWEE01002682.1:0-11286 GCA_018245755.1 Parelbella macleannani
ACTATCAGTCTATCGTATGTACGAGTATGTACATGTACTAATATCATGATGAGAAGTAGTTGTTCGCAAATTCTTGCTCTTATTGCGCATTTATACCGCTTTGGACAATAATAGGGGGGCGATTTCTTGCTACATGGGATGGTCGGATGGTAACGAGCAACCCGTTGTCGTTATTAAAGCTCATTGTTGTGATGTGCCGTAAAAAGCTTAAGCTCAACTAGACCTTTTCTAATGTTGCCAATAAAGCAGTAAAGGTGCATTTACCGGCCGATTAACTCTCTCGTAATGGGAGCCGCGAAAGGTTGATAGGTGGGAAAGTGAACTCTATTGTCATGTCCGTTATCGAAAGTAGGTAGCGCAGGCGGCGGCGCGGTCCTCAGTACTAGGAGATGGGCTGCGCATTTGCATCAGGAATTGGGTGCGCACGCTTCGCCATCGAGCCGCGGCTTATTTCTCACGCTACTCCGGCACCCGCCGCCACCCCACGCTCTCACAGCCCCTTGCCTGTACGCCGTGGCACATTCGTCACGTTGTCTCTTCCCCTTGCTCTATGGTTCGCTCTAGCTTAATAAGTCCCGTGTATATCATTAAGCTAACATTAGTTATTTTTAATTATTTTGAATTAATTTGATTAATTTCTGCTTTGATTATTTTCAATTAAATATCTGTTAATCTTATAACGCATATTTTCTTATATTTAGCTTGGCAACCAAGCAAACATCTAAACAATATTCATGACCCATATTAGCATACAAGTTCTGGGATATTATTGTTATTAGATAGATTTGTCCCTTAGGGTGTAGGCAAAGAGAACCGAATGCCAAACATCTCTATCTTAACAGATATGACATTCTTCATATACTAGTATTTATTACGTTAATATATAGAGGTAATATCTCTCTGAATGCAGCGTAAGTACATTGTTTAACTACCGACCTAGGTTTTTAGCCTTATTTTAAACTGTAAGAGGTCGGAAGTCTTTCGCTTCGAATAATTAAAACGTTTAAAATTAACTGTTTAGTGAGTCCCATAAATCTATCGAGCTGTCATGTTGTAATAACCCATCCCGAAATAAGTAAGTGATGCAAGTTTATAATTATATACAAACTGGTGGGTATCTACGGATCATAAACAACCGTACGGACGATGATCATTTTTCACTATTATGAGTATTCAAAGTATTCGTTCGGCGGCGAGTATTAATTTAACATCGATAACGGGAGATTTAGTGCAATAACAGACTCCATAAGTGCGGTGCGTTCTCTGCGCGCGCTCACGTGTCATAACGTGGACGCATGTACACGTACTCATGCATCAAGTGTAGTTTAACTCACTATATCACAACCTGACCTCAGATCGCAGCTAAGAAAAATTATTTTTTTTTGCCTATTGAAGATTATCACAGCCTAGCCTCAGAGCGCAGCGAAAAAAAATATTTTATGCCTATCGAAGAATATTTTTTGTTAACTATTTTGATGTCAAAACATATTCTGAACGTTACTTATTCGAAATAAGTATTTACACCATCAAGCAACCTATTCATGCGCTTAAGAATTATAACATCATATCCCTTTAGTCGTTTGGAAACATTAATTACTGGCACATACGCATGCCTCGGCAGGGGAAAAAGACAATAGTCAAATGAATATTGCATGAGGTAAAATACGTACCTGCCGCTGCCCGCGATGCACTCGTAGCATCAATTAGAAGTCACTCAAGAATTATTTCTCTCGGCCGTTGATGTCGGAGATCTGTCCCATGACCTTTACGGAGAACCCTCGGACGCGATTTATGCGATTGTTTCCACTTTAAACCGACGTTTATCAATTCATTTCAGTCGACATACTGGAGAAAAACATTAAAAAACACGAAGTTCTTTACTTATTACACTATTCACAACAATGGTGAAAATTAATTGCATTGCGTTTTTATTTACGTTCTTTTTAGTGTCATTACTTTTTGTACGCATGTATTCAATTTGGTGTGCGTATTTTTTGTAATTTGACAGTAGTAGGGTACAGTCGCCAAACATCGTCCCCATTTTGGAATTCTAGCGCATAAAAAAATTAACGCGTGTAGAATAGTGAACAAAGCGTCAAACATTAGGTAGAATATTCATTTATTGCAACAAAAGTAATAATGAGTAGTACTAAAGTAGTAATGAACAGCAATTCCAGAAAAACACACGTAAGTTACATAGTCACCCGACATGGATACCGCTGGCACGGCCTCTTTCCACGTGTGCCCTCAATTCCTCTTTTTCAATCATCAATTAGCAATAACATCGTAGTTATCATTTATGATAAATTCGCATTATTATTCATTAGATATGTAGATCTTACATTGATCACTCGATTATTTTCTTTTTAGTTTTTTTTTATGTTGTCAGACAGTCGTTAACGTAATTCGTAATAACCGATTCTATTTTTGTATTGCTTTGAATCTTTTGTAAACACAGTTCATTCTGTTAAAAAATATGTAAATAAGTCAAGTATATCAATATTTAACTATTTCAAATAGCGCTTCCAAAAAAAACTCACCTTGAACAATTTCCTACTTTTCCAATATTTTGTTCCGAGAGCGTGGTCTTACCCCTACATTTTAAAAATGGTCGATTAACGTAACTAATTATCGATTCGGAATGCGAAAAATAGATAGAGTTGACTGTTACAAGAAATACAGTATCGGACAAAATTTGACGACTGTACTTTATACATTTACAAGTTATATCTCGGCGCCCTCTGCCCACCCGGTAATGGATCTGGCGTGATCATATAATAAAACATCTATTTTAATTCCTTTTACATATTATACATGTTCACTTTATTCTGTGTCTTGTGTGTGTAGGTCCGTTTAAGTAATCTATTCAAATAAAAAAACAATAAAAAGTTCACATAACGCAGGACAGTGTCTAACGAGTACACACTCGGCGCCTAGAACCGTTACAAGCAATCTTAATCTGCAGTCAGTTTGTTTGGATAAAAGTAATGGTCGCTACATAATAAATATTTATCTCATTTGCATACGAGAAACGAAAAGCGTCGCTTCAACCATTAGTACGCTTACATACTACACTTACAATATCAAATGTATAATCCTGTTCTGGGCAAGTGGAGTCGTGCATGTTCTTGTGAAATTCGATGACATTTAAATAACAACTGCCACATACGAGTACGAATATTAATCAAAACATCTACATTGCCCGCCATTATTTCCTTACCATTATTTAACAATTAAATTTTCCCTTTTCCTTATCATTATTTATCAATGACGCTGTCGTAAAATATTCGTTTATGAATTATTAATTTGCCTAATATCAAAGAGAAATGCAACAAATACAAACGTATATGTACGAACAGGTATAGATTTAATTAAATTGGTAGACTAATGACAATGATCGATGTTAGTGACCGTAGTGATCAGTTCTGTATTTTTAACATACAGTTGGTACAGTAAAATAGAAATAATTGTAACGTTTTCTCTGAACGTATTATTTTACAAAATTAGTGAAACGTGGTGTACTACACCCCTCTGCCTACCGCTTCGGGGATTACAGGCGTGATGTTACGTTTACGTCTTACTTTACAGTATTTAGTTTTCCCGAGACGGAAGCAAAGCAATATTTTATGGTGTTTTATATGGTCATAAAGCGACAACGCACTTGAACATTGGTTAGGTAAGACACCCGGCGAATGCGAAAACCAAAAGCAAACACGCTAAATTTGTTGGGTTCGGGCGGAATGCGAAAGGTTCTCATGTACACTGAAGTGTTAATGTCTATCAATTCGTTTTGCATTCGCCTTGTAGCCTTGACATCGCGCATCGCTCTCTACTCACACAGTTATGTATAGCACGATTGATCTCCTCACCCCACCAATTAACATATTTTTTTATGTATTTACTTTATCGTTTGAATAATGTCATTTAATAGATATTATATTGCCTTAAAAACGATACATCACGCCTGTAATCCCCGAAGAGGTAGGCAGAGGAGTGTAGTATACTTCCAGGTTTCACCAGTTACGTTTACGTCTAATGGGATAGGTGGTGAGCCTATTGCCACACACTGAGCACAAGTCTAGCAACGAGTCACTACTAAAAATTCTAAATTAGAAAAATCCAATAGTATCCGATCGGGGATTTAAACCCAGGACGTCCCGAACGGCAGTTACGCTTGCAACCACTCCACCAACGAGGCAGTCAATATTTACTTCTAGTCAGTTATATTTACCTAATTTTTTATAGTATAATTGAAGTTATAATTCAAGATAAAGCAGCTCGGAATGACTGGACCAGTAAATAACTCCCAAGTCTGGTGTAATTGTTTATTGGTTACATAGTTTTGGTAATATAAATTGTATTGTAGTGGGATGGGCAATGAGGAACAAAAAGCCGCATGTATTTCCGTAGCGCTGTTCGTTCTCCGAAGCGATCCCCGCGGCCGGCCGTGCTCGCCGACGCCGAACCCGCATTAGGCACACTCGCCACTTTTAGTGCCACGCGAGCGGAACGAGCGCTCGCCAACGCCCGCGCCGCCATCAACTGTGGCTGCATCATCATCACTCAAGCTCGAAAACTTTGGACTACGCTCGCCTAAACTTACTTTAAAAATTTACCTCACAACACTACCCTATCATATTTTTAAAGATTTTAGAACTTTGTAAACAGCTCAAAATATATTTTTTCTTAGTCTACAAATCGCTTTTGACCAGCTAGGCATATTACGTCTTAACCTTTCTCAGTGCAAAAGCCGACCCGTTTCCAACGCTTGAACCATAAATGAGTTGATATATGAAAGCGACTATTTGACATAATAATGTGGTAGAAATACAACTTGGAAAATCGTTATATAACTTCAGTAGCTAAGTCCGACTACAGTTGTTGAGTTTAAATGAAAAAAGTAGTAAATTTTCCGGCCTTATTTCATCTGTAGTGAGGCTCCACTCGATTGTGACAAGCCGTTTTCTCGACCAGATGCCGATGCCCCAATATTTTTTGTCGATAACCGCTTTGTTAAAGGCGTTGAACAGTTTTTTCTCTCCGTTCTGCCTCTCCCATAATTAAATACTCCGTAGTCGCCAATGTAATAGTTTTCTGTCCCGCTGTCCCTAATGGTATCACTTTAAATAAGCCCACAGCATCTTAATAGAACCGGGTCAATTGCAAATATTGGAACGTAAAGTTTGAGAACACAAAGTATTGGCGCATCTACCTATAATTATAAAAATAATAATAATCGACCCATTTTTCTTTCCACTGTTGGAACATAGGTCTCCTCTCATATTGAGAGGAAATTGACAGAATTGAGAGGATTAAGGCCATAGTCTGCCACCGGCCGAGTGCGGATTGGCACACTTCACACACCTTACGGAATATTTTTTATAAATTCTAAGGTGTGCAGGTTTCCTCACGATGTTTTCCTTCACCGTTAGCTAGTGATATTTGAATTTAACACGCACTTTTATAAAGAGGTACGCGCCATGGATTCCACCCAGCACCCCCGGAGTGAGAGGCTGAATTCTTAACCATTAGGGTATCACTGTTTTTCAACTACCTATACATGCCACAAACTACAATTCTACGCAACGGCTAAATAGATATTAGTAACATAAGTAATATAAGCATGAGTTTTTAAAATATTAATATTTGATCACTCAAGCTTTAAACCCTTTTCATTCGCTCAAATCATACTTCAAAACAAACGACATGAGTGTATTCATTTGAATGATATGTTTTCAACGTTAAATGTCATCACTACCTCTTTTGAATCTGCAAATGAATTTTGTCTATTCGTGTGTCTAACTTTTTGAAAACAGATATTCTATATACCTATTGGTATTGTGAGTAGAATGAGTAACAAAATATCATATTTTCATTTTGATTTCGGGATATTTTGCTTATCAAAGCATAGGATAATGCGATATATTTGATATATTAATATATAATATCAGAATCTTTTTTGGAGGACTTGTAAATTATTTAGTGGTGTTTGTTCTTTGTTCTTTGCGTGGCACACTGCGCACAAAACCCGTTTTAGAAAATAGAATTAAAATTCTCTCAATATTTCACGTGCCGGTTTTTTAATAGTAGCTACTGTAGGTAACACTTACCTGAGGAGTGTTCGTCATTTTTCAAATAGTAGCAATAAACCCACGTTTTACTTCCTATTATGAAATTAGAGACAGATGTTAACGTCCTATGTGAAAGTTTAACAACATTTCTATTATTATAGGTATGTATATCATCACGTCAACTTCCTTACGGGAAAAACTTGGTCGCTTCTAGTCTGCCATTAGTTGTTTTTAACAGATCTCATAAAGCTATCGTAGAAATACAATTTCATTTATAAACAGTGAATTAAATTACAGTATTTACAGTAAAGAAGCCTCTTCCGCGGTCGACCTCACGAAAAGCCTTGCGTTTATCTTCAAAACATTGTCTTTGAAATGTTAGCTTGAGCTGCGTAGCGCAAGCGATTCCAAGCGAATACAACAGCTGATGCCTATAGACAGAGATCCGACTATAAATTTTAATACCTTGATTTTTACAGTAATAAAACGTTATTTTATTAATGCATATATTATCACGCCAGATTTCTTAGTGACGGCAGAGAGTATTAGATGCCAAACTTAACATCATGCCTATAATCCTTGAAGTGGTAGGCAGAGGAGAGATCCAATGATGTGATAAACGTAGAAGAAGCACATCAAATCTTTAAAGCTAGAGACGATATTTAGTACTCGCTGCTATCTTCCTACCACGTATTTCGGTTGAAACTAGTGAAATCCATTAGCGCGCTGTTGTGGAAATTAGGTTCCAAAAATATTTAAGTTATTGTTAACATGAGAGTGTCTAGTGCGGCACGTCGCCGCCCCTCGGAGCACAGGGCGTAGCGGCCGCGCGATGGCATCGCGCTCGTGCGCCACCGCTCACGGCGCCCGCCGGCGCTCGCGTCGCCGTGACTTATGGCCCCCGCGCGAACTTCGATCGTACGATTGAATAATAATATCCGATTCCCGTGCACCGAATTTATGTTAGGAAGTGAACAGTGTCCCATATCGGCGGCCGCATCGCGCGCCGTTCAACTCCTAACCGTCCGTCTGTCCCGCGGCGCTGATGTACCACCGCGATACTCGATAAATAAATTTTCGCGTTTCCGTACTCTGCGGACGTCGGCACTCCATCCCTCGTCGTTAGCTCGCCACGCTCGCAACTCGTCCGAGTACTTAACTGTTCCACGACCTCACATTTAACAATACCGTCTATTCTACTCCGTAACAAAACTGACTGCAGGTCGTTTTCAAATGTAATGTAACAGTAAGTAAGCAATTGAGTTTTTCATTTTTCCATACTCAAGACTTATAACAGATGAGCGCTATATATATGTACGTTAAAATGATAACAAAATTGATAATCGGACTTTGCACAGTTGAAAATGTCCAGTGTGAGGTTTACATTGGCTGAACGCGCGCGCTTTCACCCTCATTAGCACCTGACTCCCTCGATAGCCGTGTCGAAGTGAAATATATGGTTGTTTATTATGTATGAAGTGTACTAACGTCCGTACGGCCGCCGGTTAACCCGCACGATCAACCTTTAAATAATTTCACCCAATTTGTGTCTGTCCCTTCCTCAAATGTGCTTTACGCTTTACGTTCCACACGTGCTGTTCCTATTTATCCGTCAGTTAAAATTTTCGAAAATTGCTAGTTTTTTTTTATTTCTTCTTTTAATCTGTACACCTATAAGAAATACATATACACCAGTAATGTGAATTTTAAATTATAAAGTTTTATGTTAATATATCAAAATCATGACACATGAACGGAAGGTACCAAATAAATTGTATAAATAAAGTGTAGTGCGCACGAGTTATACAAGTTAAACTATATAAGTACCAAATAATTTAAAACTAAGTGTACAAAATGTGTATATCTGAGATTTAACTCACATCCCGCACGCTAATGGCACAAAATTAAACCCGAAATCACGACATTAGCATGCCTAAAATTGCTATCTAATCTTAGTTACAGTACCTACTCTCGCTTAAGTGCTTAATCATTTTGAATCACTTATAGAATTGCTCAAAGTTCAATGTACCATAACTTACGTGTAAAGTGACGGGTTCACACGTCTAATGTTTCAGCGCGCCATGTAATCCGAGCGCTGCCTAATTATCGCGAGCACCGCTACTTGCGGCGATTCCGATTAACGTTATCGCTGCTTTCTTACTCTGCTCTTACGCATAAGAATATATAAATGTTCTTATGTAAATACATAATCTCACTCCTATATCTCCCCTAAGAGATAGGCAGAAAAAAGCAGTACTCTCCCACGTTTCATCTGTTACATTTACTTCGTGCCACGGACACAAATCCTGTGCTCGAGCTACGGATAGAATTTTCAAGGTAGAAATCCTTTGCGCTTAGCAGCCCCTTTTGCAACCACTCGACCAACGAGACAGTCAAAGTTTGATGTAAATGTTTTCCCAATTACATATTTTCATAAATGTTAAATACGTTTTCAGATGTCTTAAACTGTTCTCTTTAACATTTGCACAAACCTATAATATCAATATAAACATAAAAGCTGGAACCCTACTCATACATTTCATTTCTTGGTGAACTAGTAACATTTCAAAAAACTTTATCACTACTTAAATACTCGAGTCTCAGAATGATATCCGTAGTGTTACGCCCTTTTCTGGAACACATGGTATTTATAACCTGAAACCACACAGGTCAATAGCTACCTACAAAATGTCAGATCATGTATGTACATACTCTAATTTAAAACCTTTTACTCTGTGTAGTATATTTTTTATTGTGCATTTCGCTACAAATGAAATGGCAGGAAAAATTTTAAGCGACTAAAAATTAAAGCTTCATAACCTGAGGGGTCCGTTAACATAGAATATAAAAATATAATACTAGTATCACTCACGCGCCATTAAGAAGCCGAATGGCCAATGCTCACCTACCTGGAACCATATGGTCTTTAATCATACATACGCGCGCAAAAACCTTACAGATAATGCCTTACGTATCGCGAACGGCCGCGTGGGTACGCCGGCTAATTCAACCAAAAAACTCGATTCTCATGTGTAATGCGCCTTAGATTACAGTGCGAGGAAGCCAATTATATTAGTCATGTTTGACGGCATTGTCCGCGGAGTGCAGCTCGGAGTCAAATACCTCGGGCCACACAGAACCAACGTCACACCACTCGTCCTCTTGCGGTACACGAATTCCTTTTTTCTACACTCGACTTTCGCTACACTTTAAAATATCGAATTATTTCCACAATACATCATCATTATATCGTAACGGTTCTATCAATTAATGTGATTAAATCGAGTAGGTCCCGCAGTCGATCACGTACCGGCGCGCTCTCGTGTGCATTGTCCAGCGCGCTGGTCAGACATCGGCCCGCTCGATCAAATTATTTACATTTACTTCACTAAACTAAATAATGAACACTGAATATATGTCATACTCCAACGTTAATACATGAGTACACATACACACACACATACACTGCGAACGTGTTACGTCTCATGCAGGACCGCGCCCGGCCATTTAATATGAATAAATTTGACTTATTCAAATTTACAAAGATAACATAATGACGTTCCAACAAGAACATCATTTAGTAATGGGTGTTTAGGATAGCTGTAGGTGTAGGTGTAGGTGTAAAATGTAAGCTTTTCATTTCATACACAAAATGAAAGACATGAATTTCGAATACATATTGTATTTATCTATCTGTCTGGATGTACAAGACGGTTATTAAACGCTTGCGTTCGACAGCTTGTTAATTAAAGTGGTATAGAGCGCGCCGGACGGGGGATGGGGCGCCGCTGGCGACGCGAAACTGTAATTACCCATTGAAACCTCTTCGAGATTATAACTAGTGCTAAAAATTCATCAATTCACTAATACCGTCTCATATAATTAGACTTAACATCATCATTCTATTTAATTAGTTGTAACTATTAACGGAACGGTTTCTTAATTGTATGCCGGTACAGAAAGAGGTATTATGTATAGAGGCCGAGAGACTGAACGAATAATGTTCATACATGTTTTCAATAGTTCTCTTCAGTCCAGGAAATTTAATTATTACGAAGATGATTTGTGCTAATTAGCTCTCGTAATCGTTCGGTCTGCATGCACGCATATCTCCGACCCTGTCGATCTTCTAGCAATTACTGTCTATTTTATATTTACGAATAATTGTAACGCGTGTTTCGAATAGCCATAATTACAACAAATGTTGACCGTTCGACACCCGCCCTCCGCCCGTCCCGCCCCTCGATAGCATCGAGCTCGCGTCAGTGTCGCGTAATGTCTACTTTTGTTACATTATAAATTTATTGGCTTCCTGTCGCCCAACAATATACTATTTCCACGCATACGGTGCTATCTGTATCTCCGAATAAATATCATTCCATCGTTGGCGCGAGCAAATATTGTATCGGGTCCGCGTCCGTGGCTCGACGGTCCATTTGTTCGGTACGGTCATTGTATGTGATTCTAGTACCGGTGGTGGTTGCGCCGGCGTATCGCGACATTAGCATTATCAAAAGGGCCGCGAGCGTCATGCTCATATCTGCGGGGACACGCGACGGTCGCGGAAGTGGCGCGGTCCGCGCGGAGCCAAAGGCCCCGACGGACGAGCGGCGATAACTCAACTCTGCATACTTCAAATACAATCGTGTGGATACCGTAGCGCGGTGGCGGCGCCTCTCCTTCTACGTATCCACTAAACATTTGTGTCGCCCTCATCTATACAATCGCTTGCCTAATCCAGACAATGCGAATGCAACCTTACTTGAGCGTCGTGCTCTGCCACAAATCTACCAACTACTGCTATGTAAACGTAGTACATGCAATTTTTGTTGCTCCTGTAGACTTTACATTTATATTACCTATAATAACATTGTACTCAGTTAAAACCACATAAATTATTTGTGTATTATAAAATATTCGTATAATACTTGTAATTGATTATATATTATGAGTAGTGGAGTTATGCCGCCTGATATAGGCAATCATGAAACTTAAGTATTGAATTTATTGCATGTCAAAAGAACAAATGCAAGCGTCGCTGTGATCATGGAGCAAAAAACATTTGCTTAACTTTATGTCTGTTTTATGTCAATGTGATGTATGGAGGAGTTGTTAAAGTTGATCGCATATTTTATATGATAACCTTTGAGTTATTTGCATAAACAATTTTATTATATTACATTATCGATAGCTTTGTATCACTGCCATTTCGAGG
>DWEE01002683.1:0-11284 GCA_018245755.1 Parelbella macleannani
ATACATATATGTGTATATATATATATGTATAGATATATATGTATATATATATATGTGTGTGTGTGTGTATGTATGTATCTATATACATATATATATAAACCTAAGTATTACTGTATAATTGTGTCAACACATGTTACTATATGTATAGTATTAATATGTTGTAAGTCTAGGTGGATATTATATTCTTCTAATTTTGTATCAAATAAAGCGTAAAATGGAACGGTGGACACGAGTTGCCATTTCCCCGTGACGTGCACTGCTACCACGGAAGTGCATTCGATGATAAAATGGAACGTTCTAAACAAATACAAATATCATTTGTGCTTGAATTAACTTTATTCGGAAATTGTTCTACGCAAAAAGCGATACACCATTTTCTCTTCCTCGTAATCGTGTGGTGGCAATGCAACTCGCGTCTAATACGTACTAGACTTATAATGTAAAATGTGTAGTAGATTGTAAAATGACGCGTGCCAAATGCACGATAATTTGATATTACACTCTGTGTTGTGATTTTGAGAATTCTGTAAAATACAAAGTCTTCAATACTAAAAAAAAAATTGTAGACACCTTTTTAGATTAGCACAATTCTTCGCGTAGACACTTACGACATTAATGTTTAATAAGCATTTAGATTAATAAGAAACTAGGTGTCATTGAAGATGTAAATGTATTGCGTATTAATTCTAGATTCATTGTTATAATTCAATGTGATGATTCGTAATGAACAACGACTAGCTCGGCGAGGAGCTCCCCTCCCGCGCCGAGCGACTCTTCACTTTCGCATATCTTTGAAACAATAAATAATAAAATAAAACTATTATATATATATTGATAAATTTATTAGGGTAACTAATTTTTTAAGACAGTGACTTACGTGATCTTTTAGATTGTCTTTATTAATAAATATATGGTGAAGGTTTTGTCCATTTGTTTCTATTTTTCTTCAAATCTCGTTTGTATTGAAGATAGCTTCGACAAAAAATTAAATTAAAATACTCATGAGATATTTAATACCTAATTCAAAAATATTCAAAAGAAACCCATGTAAATGACCGAGCACTCCCGTCAATTCTTTAGGTTGCGCTACACGTGTCGAGAAACCTTCTCAGTCTACACGAGACCCGTGTTCAAAAATGATGCGATAAAACTTAATAAAGGGGATGGCGAGAATCATGAAATCCTTTACAGGTGTAAATAATAACACAACATTCGTCATCGGCCGTTTATTAAAAACATTGTATAGAACAATGCACCCACACTACAATATCAATAAACCTCTGTTACAAATACGAAAAAAAAAACAAGAGTGCAGTGCAACAACAAAACTAAAACACCTAACATTTTTTATACGCAAAAGACAATGTCGACAAATTAATTTGAAATGTACGTTCGGAAATACGCTTTTATACTATTGTAACATATATTATTTTCGATCACAATTATCTATCTAATACAAATCATAGAATTAATTAGATGACGTCTACTTATAACACTGGTCAACCACAAACAAAATAATATGAAACAGTACGTATTTTTGAATGTACGAAATATAGCTGTCCTACTCGTAAACGCACAATAGCCGTAACTAAGTTGTTTCATCTCGCTCCCGCTTAAAATATTCGAAATATGAGAAAACGAGAAATCCAATAATCGGCCGTTGCTATTGCTCATTTAGAATAATGGAACTCTACATTTAATCACTACCATAGTCTATTTATATTATAAATGCACCACACAATAAAACGAACGTTATCGTCGACCGGCGGCGTTACGTATCGACACTTTGGTAGTTCACAATTAAATACACATGTTACAATCGAGAAAACTACAATTAGTCTCAGGATTATTGCATTAATCGTAAATTACATACTATCATATCAGCTCAAAAACTACTATAACGAAATAAGTGTAAATAAAATTATTTTTCACATTTGTAAGTACCGAAATGTATAGCGAGGTATGACGTAATTTAAAGTTGCCTGATATTCCACATTAAAGCATAGCCTATACACTCCCGACTCCTAGATTCGAGTCCCTGAGTTGAAAGATTAAAGAACAGGAGTAGAAAATATCGTCAAAGAATTACCCTAAGGCTTCATCAACATCATCGTCATCAGCCTCTCGATGTCCACTGCTGGACATAGGCGTCCCCTAATCGGCGCCACTCCATCCGCTCCTGGGCCTTCCGAATCCAGCAGCTTCCTGCTGTCTTCTTCAGGTCGTTAGACCACGTGGTAGGAGGGCGACCTACGCTCCTTTTGCCGAGACGTGAAGGCTCTAAGGCTTGTGAAATAAATAAATTAAGGGATAGGAAAGTTAAAACGTGAACGACATCATCGATGAATAAAAATACATTTGATAAAATAACACGAACATCTGATACATTATCGAGAAAGTAAGTATACTGCGACTGCGCAGGAGCTAAATTTTAATTTACAACAAATGTACAAAATAGTCCGTCAAATATGTTTTAGTGATTTTTTCATTTGTGCTTTTTTAGGACAACTCGTCTCGTTTGATAAATGTCAAAAAGCGACGGTTGATCACTTACCATCAGGCGGTCTAATTCATATGTTAATCGACGATTTAAAAGTAATTTTAAGCTTGGTACAAATATACCATAATTCCAGGAAACATGCATCCAGCATATTACATAATTTTAATGCGATTTATTGCTACAAAGAAAACATTCGCACCGCTCTGGCAACATTAATATGTAATGAAATCAACAAGAGTTAGCTACATGAAAACTGGTTACAATGAAGAATAATTCTAGAATAATTAATTAAGACTAATTCATTTAATTTACAAATGGACGTAGCGGTTACAAACATTATACCCTTTACGAACAGTTCAAGTTCAATTTTACAACACCATTAGCGTCAATCGTTTAGGTAACATGGGCAAGTGGCGCTGGCGGGAAACGTCGTTAACTAGTCAATCGCATATCGTACATTAGTCACTGGTTTTAATTGGTAAGATTTTATTTAGGCACTCCAACTGTTTGTACGCATGTTCGTACAATGGAGACGTTTTGGAAAGGTCGGTCAGAAATAATTGATCGATGTGTTGCAAGTCTACGAATTTAATTTTAAAGGTTTGTATTTTTCGCGCCCGTCCTAACCAGTAGACACCAAGTCCTATACCGTCTCCATCTGTAGGTATACTAGTAATGCTCCGCAGGCTAACTCCGAGTAAAGTACATAGATATTTGATTAAGTGAAACCCGTGCGCGAGAACTTGACACCTGCGTGATAACGTCACAGCGACCCGTTTTCACTGTGGATAAATATCAGTTCTTAGTTCATTCTAGGAACCTGTTATTAACAATGTGGCTCCATTTAAATTGAAAAAGACAATACTCAAATATCGAAATAACTACGCATATTGAGCATACAGTGGTCAACTTATCGCACTGGGGTTATACATCAATATTGCTCACATTACAGAACATTGACTACCTGGGCGGCGTACAGAGACCAAAACTAAAATATTTATGTATAACATAAAAACACATCATCTATCTCAACTTATCCGTAACGAAACTGTATCAGTCAAAGATCCATTAGTGCTATCAGTGGTAATAGTGCGAAGCCGCCGCACGTACACAGAACCTTAGATATAATACAAATATATTTAAAATATTTCTGGAATTATAAGCAATTATTTAGAAACCTGACATAACTGCTATTGATACCTTATAATTGTATTCGTTAAGCATTACAGTTATCAGATGTGTATATGTTATTTATATCAGATACTAATAAATGTGTCACACTGATTCAGACTACAGATATTGCTTGCAGACTTCTAGTTAACGGAAGTTTACTAACAATTTTTTTTTCATTCCCTAATTATTAGTACTCTATGAACTTTTAATTTGCTTATATAAATATAAATCTCAAGACGACGCAAACATTATATCAGCATAATTAAAGAAGCACTAAACAATTTACAGGAAACGTTAATAAAATCGTTTCAAGATTTATTTATTGATTCGAAATAACTAAATATGTGAATCTCTGCTTTTCCATCTATATATCTTTGCACATATAACAGTTTATTATGTCAACTACAAGATAATGTAGACTTCAGCAACCCAACTGATTTATTTAGAGCTGGCATCCCAATGGAGCGTCCCTTGTTGTAGGCATTGGCACCATGCTATTGAACAGATGGCAGCACTATCTTTCAATGTGTGTTTACATTTAAGATATTAAATAGAAACAAAACCAACTGACGTTAGAGCCACAACCTCATACCCTTACTTCTAGGCCACCTACAATTAAATACATTGTAATGTAAATCACAAGGAACTCTCGCAGCATGCGTCCGCTTCGACGCAAGAACATCACTTGCTAATCACCGATAATTAACAAACTAGTACAAATAATTTAGACATATTAATAAAAGGAGATTGGGTTTTCATTCAATCGTACACAATAATATGACAGATAAAAGCGACGTGATAAACGTTGGAAATGTTTAATAAAATTAATTTAATTCTTGCTATTTAAAAAGTCTTATTTTATTTTTAATTTAGAAACAGAGTAAAAATAGACGTGCAGAAACAGATAGATTTACTATTGTATAAGATGAAAACAACACGTTTTTCGTTAGGAAACGATCAATCGTTTCGCGTTAGAAAACATTTAAACTTTAAAATGGCGTAAATTAAAATTGAAACGAACGTCATTAGCGTTACCTCACCACGACGCGCTCGCACGTGTCATATTATGCTGTACGCGTCAGGAAATAGTTGAACATTTCTATATTCTCTTACAATCATAAACTATGTAACAATTAATACATTAAGTGCGTTTAGTGTTATCACGAAAATCGATTTTCCAGTTATTCCAATAAAAGAATGTTTTAATTACCAATACTAATCAAATACACAACCCCTCGCCCTTACATTCAAATTTACAAACTTTTCAAAATAGAATTGTAACTGAAGAAATCGTACAAGACATTTGGATGGAGCCGCCCTCATTTATCGACGTACAATCACAATGGGTTAATTAATTATGTACGACAAAACGATTAGAAGAGCCAACTACATATAACACTTGAAGACAAGATCTATGGTTAAAAAACTATAACGCAACTAAAAGAAAAGTATATGTCATCTAAATAAAAAAAATGATTCCCGATCTTCAATACATTTCTTATTCAACCTTAGATTTGAAACACTATGTAAGATCTTGGAATAGTTTTGTCGCTACTCACTAAAATCAACCTCTACTAAAATCTGGAAGCGCTGCTGTAACGCAGCAAAATGGCTTCGATGAGTTTCCTGAGAAATCTTGCCTTATGTTACATACCAATATTTAAAATGAAAAAAACAGTGGGACGATAAAAGATTCGAAAAAATCAAAGCAGCTAAAGAAATATAAACCACGCAAACATACATAACTTCACGCCAAGTCCCTTACAAGGTAGGCATAGCCCAAAGCTAAATCCACGTCGATAAATGATAATGGGCCTTTAACAAGCAATAACCTGTTATGTAATCATATTAAACATGTATGGGTCTGAGCAGCGTTACATTATTACCACCGATAGAGACGTCAGCCGCCGGCCCGCGGCGTCACTCTAGCCGCGCCATCTTCTTGCCCTTCACGATGGTCGGCTTGTTCTTGATGAGCCCTTTTCTTCGTTTGGACGTCTATTACAGAAATACACAATGTTTATTACTCATTCAGCATAATCGTAATGTAATGACAAGCAATGTAATGAAAAGATAAAAGCTACCGATATCGCTTCACGGATCGAATAACCAACGCTGGGCCGGAATGGCATTTAAAATGTATCATGTGACTATCTATGTAGATACCCTAATTATACAGTACATTGTTCTAGGCTATGGTACGAGATGTTGCCGCAACAACAAGTTTTGATGGCCTTAACAGAGAGAACACTTATTTAATGTTCTAAACCCTTCATAATACGCTCAGATATGATAACAAAAATAAAATTCACGACACAATAACAGCCAATCAAATTATTGATGCAACATATTTAAACAGTACTACAAGTTAGTCTTAAGCATACCCGGGCATACCTTGGAAACAAAACTAAATGATCTACTGGCCGTAGGTATTCATATAAGAATCACACAAACCTCTACAGTGAAAAAGAAGTAAATAAAAAGTTTCTCTATCTAAAATCTAAACGGTCTTACATAAAAAAAATTGGCATTAATTTTCTAGTTTTATTCACATCAATTAAAATATAATATATGTATAAACAATGTGACCATAACAAAGCTTAATATTATATAAAATTTAAAAATGTTACTACGAATGCTTAGAACACTGTATCTTACGATAGATAGATTGGTATATGAAGTGTCAGCAAACAGATCCATGTCCATTATTTATTCTCAGATGATTTGATAGATATGAAGTTTAAATTAGGTCATAGACTACTAAGAGTAGATACTATGACTAATAACATTATTAAAACATTATTTTTTTCCTAATACTTGTCTAAAAAAACTAACTTGTAAATGATATAAATGATGATCATTAACCTTCAAAATAATTAGATTAGTTATTGATCTATTGTTGACATATCCTGGCATATCTTAAGATACATTGCACTACAAACATTTAGTTACATATATAATATATATAACTGTATATATAAACGTCAGGACTATAAGGATAGAGATGTTTAGCACACAGTGCTATCTATCTATCCCATAAGAAACCTGGCATGACAATATGGTAATAATAATAACACAACACATATACTACATTTTGTAACTGAAACTGTGAAAAAAAAAATAAAACTCAATACATGCATTATTCTATGTAAAATTGCAAATATATTACTCTACCAGTGATCCTTCATCGGAAGGCTGCAAGTGTTCAGTATATTTAGATATATTATGATCCTCCACTATTAAATGCATAATTCGCGAATAAGAAATAACTACGGGGAACCTGTAAGTTCTCCAAAACATCCTAAATAAGATATATCATATCTGCCAAACTGCACTTGATAAATGAACTATGAATTTTAATATTCTTATTCTGAGAGATTCATGTTCAATAAAGAGACGATAAAATCGAATATCGATATCGAATATCGATATCGAATATCGATATCGATATCGAATATCGGGTAAGCCCTAGGTTACACTAAAATATAGATCAATTTTTTTTTCAACATAAATATTGAAAACTTCGTACGCTCTATTACATGAAACTAATAACTTTTAAACATTTATTTTTATTACATTATTGGACTAATAAATACCTTTTTCGACATAGCGTTAGCGGTGGACACAGTTCTCTTGGATAGCGCCAATCTTGGCCGATTGAATTCGTCCGGTTTCTTAACTCTGAAAACACATTTTTTAGCGTAAACAGGATTATTATGAGCGCTAGTGGGCGGGCACAGTGGAAGAGAGGATACCTGTATATCCGCACGAGCCAGTGCTCGGTGGTGTAGGCCTCCTCGAGGTAGGTGAGGCGGAAGGCGCGGCTGGCGGGCAGCGCGCCGCGCGTGCGGTCGTACCCGGGCGGGCTGCCGCCGCTGTCGAACCTGCGCACCGCCGCACCGCCGCACCGGCCGATACACACACATACATCTCAGCCTACCTCATCCCATATGTACATCTTTATTGTATTAAGTGTTACTGAATAAAGTTTTAGCCGCTAACAGATAATAGAATTTAAAAATCCATCGCTTTCAACTGGCTCTATGCTATGTATAAATCATGCTATGTATAAATAAAAAATCGTGTGCATAGCTTACCTATAATATGATAGCTTGTACATTAGAGAATTGAGCATAGTTTTGGAAGCTTCTGAATCTATTCGATACTCTCCTCTATCAGTGAAGTAGTCGGCTTCCTGTTAACAAAAAAAAAATGTACCAAATATAAAAATGTAAATTATTTTGTTATGCGAAAGAAACTCTGGAAGTTGATGCCACTAGGCAGCAATTCAATATACAACGAGACACTTTTACAAGAAGACTTCATCCAGTACATTACTTACATGGATATCCTTGGGATGTTCGCCTTCAGCGATCCGAACCATCCAAATGAATTTGTTGATATCGTCTCCCGAATAGCCAATGGCGCCTCCGAATATGACCAGCACATAGTCTACATCCAAGGTCGTCATGATGTCGTAGGCCACGCTCTCATTGCTTGCCATGGCTTTCCCCACGAGGGCTATATGGGAGTTGTTCCATGTATTATTATCTACTAGTGTTGTTCTGTTGCCCATGCCTGCGATCTGAAAAGAATAAATGCATAACACAATCAAACAATTATAAAATTTAACACATACACTGTTTCCAAGACATTTAATGTTGTATGACAAATTCATAAGCAACATTTCTTCGGACACCTTTAGATTTATTTCCTATTACCTAGCCCATTCATAATTACAAGTAATAGTTACCTGATACCCATAATCCCACCAAGACATGATCCTGGCGTCGTCGGCCGTGTTTTGCGATAGCCAGCCGTACGCTTCTCTAAAATCGTCCACGATTTTACGTGAGCTGGCAAATAAAAACAAGAATATTGTTGAGACATAAACATAACAATTCTTAAAGCTAAATATATGCTACCTCGTTGGTCGAGAAGTTGCAAACATGACTGCCGAGGTCCTGAGTTTTAATCCCGGGTTGGGTATCATTGCATTTTTCTAATTTAGAATTTCTAGTAGTGACTCGGAGTGTGGATCTGTGCCCGGTGTATGGCAATAAGCTCATCACCTATTTCATGGGACGTAAACGTTATTGATGAAACATTGGAGTGTACAAAACTACACTGGCTACCGCTTCGGAAATTATAGGCGCGATGTTATGTTTAAATATATACTGTACACAAGGCACAAAAAATATTACTAAACATTTTCCCATTGGTATTTTAATACAATTTTAACAGGAAAAATATAAATGTATGATCCAATGATTGTTGATATTAAACAAAGAGTTATAAAACCAATATTGTATATGCAAGCCAAAGATGCTTTAAAATGGCCAGTTACACATGAGTAACCTAATTTAAAATAATAAAAAACATGGATATTCTAGAATCCGCTTCCATATTAAAGTTATCCATAGTTTTTTTTTATTTCTTACCCGTCATTCCCATAGCTAGCCAGCACTATGCTGGGGCTCGAGTAAGCGTTGGACGTGGCCCAAGTGCAATGCACGGAGAACAACATCAGCAGTATCATGAAGGCGATGAGTGTGCCTGAGCGAACGTTCATGCCGAGCCCGCTATCCGCTGTCGCCGCTTCCTGTGTTCGCTTCTTAAGTTTACCGGCCTGGGAATATGTGTTACATTTTCAACTATGCCATTTTTGAAAACCATAATCTTTTGTTAATGTCACTATTACATAAACAGTAAATTTAACAAAAGACTTAAATATAATAATGTAGCAGAAACATTACAAATACATTGTAATTTTTTTATTCAAAATATAATTAGGAATACCACTGAGTGTCTAATATGTCTTTTCTTACGAATCTAACGTGCTTTTTCTACATTGATCACTATTTTCATACAAACTGCTTACTCCGTAAGGATCCTGGGGTGATGATACACTAATATAACACCTGTAATACTTTAACAATATCCACTATTGATTTGATACCTCTAACAACGATAATGTGATTGATACCTTTATCAATATTATCCACTCATAGTATCCATCCACACATCCACATATACATACATTTCACGGAAAATATCAAATATCCCAAAACAAGAACAAATAAATAAAAGAAAAATATAATCACTAAACAGCAAGCAAGCATTAATCACTAAACAGTACAAACCTTGTCAAAGAGGTTCTTGGTATCTTCCTCTGGCGCGTTAATATGCAAATCGTCTTCCTTCAGCACCAGATTTAGCGGAATGGAGAATGCGATGCCAGCCAACATGCAAACCACTGGCGTGAGGGTCAGCATCAGGCGCACCATCACACCCGCGAAGTACACCGCGCTTAGAGCGTACAGCGCCACTGAAGGAGAAGAACATTTTTGATAATTAAATTTTTAAAAATACTTAAAAAAAAATTTAACTGTCTGAATTTATATCAATTTTCCTTCATTTAAAAATATATTATAGCTCCGATTGTCACGATATTTCATCTAGCACCACAATATGACCTAAGCGCGTGACAAGTTTATTTTGTCTATGACACTAAGAGTGACACTCACCGAACACTCTCTCATCGTTGATATTCTTGATGCAGTACCACAGCCCCACGGGGAAGGTGCATACCAATACATGGAGATCGAAGAAGAACGACGACCAGGTCGTCGGCTGATGTTCTGACACCGACGCGATAATCGGTATATGGATCTTGGCGTACGCGGTGTCCCATAACGAGTAAAATCTGAAATTTAAAACACGTTAGACAACACTTAAAGAAAATTCCGCTCGCTTCGGTTAACGTGATCACACCTTTACCATTGACGAATGACACTTCTAACGCATTCCGCTCGCTTCGGTTAACGTGATCACACCTTTACCATTGACGAGTGGCACTTCTAACGCATTCCGTTCGCTTCCGTTAATGTGATCACACCTATACCATTGTCGAGTGACATTTCCAACAGATGACTTGCTTCGGTTAATATGATCACACCCTTAGTAGATGAAACAATGTTAACGATAAAATTTAAATGACTGACTTTTTTATACTATCAGATCAAGTTATGCTGTTTTGTATGAAATAAAACAAACGCGTAGAGATAACGCGTGCTAAATCGGAAACAAACGAAGTCAATCGAAGGTAACGAGCTCAGCGGCTGGCCTAGGGTGAAGAGTCAATACTGCAAGTAGTAATTGACACTTGACCAATTACCATTAATAATAAGCAACGAATATTCTAGCATACACTGTCATATTTCGCGTATACTGTCAGTCCACCTAGCTGGAAGGCGTCCTACGCTACGTTTACTAAGATTCGGTCTCCACTCAAGAATATATCTACTTAAAACGGTTATCGGTTCGCAAAATGGCCGGCAACGGTTGGATGCGAAGAGCTGAAGATCAAGATCGGTAGCGTGCTATTGGAGAGGCCCGTGTCCAACAGTGGACGATGATGATGATGAATATGCTTACAATAATTGTCACAATAATATTCGTATAACTTAATACCGTATAAGTAGACGTAAAAAAGTAACTTCACGTCTGCAATCCCCGAAGTGTATGGGAAAGCAAAGGAATACATTGTCACGTTTCACCGGGAGCGAGTAGTAAAAGTGTAAATGTAAAGTTGGGGGTGTAAAAGTAGAC
>DWEE01002684.1:0-11284 GCA_018245755.1 Parelbella macleannani
CTACAGACGCGGTTGAGACCACTAAACCAACGAAGCAGTCAACGACACCAAGATTGATGACAAAATACTTTTAATATGAAGGACGCTGAAAATCTTCAATCAACAAACTCCCCTACAAGGTGACTCGTGGCCTTATCAAATTCTGTCCATTAAAATGCCTTTTCCATTTATCGTCAAGCCATTTCAGGGCGAATCGGCGGGGAGGCTCCACCGCTGCCAGTAAGTCAGCATCTCCATTAATGGATTTGCTTTCGTAAAGCGAAATGATTTCATGGGGAACAGTTCTCGAGTTTTTCGAAAGCTTGTAAAATTGTTAAAATTGACAGTTTTTCTCCCCAATGATGCGTTTCTTTTTTTTTCTTAAATAAAAACGTTATCATTTGAAATTAGATTTTTTTTTATATTTCATATATTTACCGCCCTTTTTGATATAACCTATTATGCTCTAAGGGGAGGGTTCAAAGCAGCTTAATGAATCATAATTAGGGCAATATATGAAATTAATTAAATTTATACACTATTTATGGCGTAGAAGTTATTTGAAGCTCAGTGGCGTGCTATTGGAAAGGCCTATATCCAGCAGTGGACGGGAATAGGCTAATGGTGATGATGGTGAACTTATTTATCAAAGTATTTAAACCTTTATATTTACTGAAACCGAATTCAATCGCAAAATAAGCTTATTAATTTTAAATATCAATCTAAATATAACTATGTATATGTATAGGTATTAATGTTTTGATCAAGGCTATTAGTCTAAACTCTGGTATCATTATAAAAATACATTGAGAAATGAGCACACATTCATAAAAAATGCCACGTCGTATATTTTAACGGCACAGCGTCTCCCTAAGTTCTTGACAAGGAAGAATTTAGAACAAGTAATAAAACAAGTTATATGCCAACAGGGCCGCATTGAGATGAAATATCGGCGTCATAAACAAAAAAGCTATTACGTCGTCCTAAGGTATGGAGACAAGATTTTAAGGAACGAAAACTAATGTGGGCACCGTATCGTTACTGAAGATATATTATAAATAATACGTATAAATTGAAATATAATGTGTGTGCGTTCCTTTTTCCACACGTTTACACAAATGTATCGTTCCTAGAATCTAATAGGAACAATAAAACTTATTTATGACTTCAAGTTGGTTAAGTTATTTGGTGATAGTTTAGAGGCTGTATCGAAATAGTTTGATTCGAAATCCGGATGAGAAATTCAACTCCATTGTTGGTTACTTTGTTGTACTGCTAGCATTGCTTGCATCGTCCAAGTTCTGGTTTCGCTGTAGCATGCTAATATGTACATTCGCAAGGAGCGTAGCGTTATATCCGTCACTGATTTGGGAGAATTTTGATTTTACTTTAGATTCGCCAACATCAATATCATCACCACCACCCCTATTATTAGCAAACCTATTTATCGTTTCACCGTTGAACGCAAGCTAACGCGCTGCTGCTTAAGATTCAATTAATTAAAAGAGTCTGCACTTGTGGCCGATGTTTGACAACAGGCTCACCCCGTATTCCATGGTGGGACGTATGACATAGCTGATGAATCATGGAAGTATACCACACTCATCTGCCTATCCAGTATAAGTATTATTATTCCAGTAAGTACAGACGTCCACGTTTGTTTTACGGGAGAACGAAACAACCGAAACATTACGCCTGTAACCCGCGATGGGGTAGGCAGAGGAGTGTAGTAAACCCCCACGTTACACCAGTTACGTTTAAGTCCCACGGAATAAGTGGTGAGCCTATTGCCATACAACGGGCATAGATCAAGACTTCGAGTCACTACTAGAAATTCTAAAATTAGATAAATCCAATAGTGCCCGACCCGAGATTTGAACCCAAAACCCCTCGATCGGCAGTCGTGCTTGCAACCGCTCGACCAAGAGGCATTTAAGAAAATTAGGTTTATGGAAAAAATAGGCAGAGGTATACTTTTATATAGAAATAAATGTAACAAATAAAATGTATGTATGTATGTATATAGATAAGTTGGTAACGCCGCTGTTACTACCAAAGCTGTCCGAATCAGCAGACGTTAAACGTTGTTTTTCATTGTACATTTTTCCGATATTTTCTTTTATTGTTTGTAATATTTCGAGCGGTTCCTACCACATTGCTCGCGGCTCCGACAATACACATTTAGGGTAGCGACGCAAGTTGCATTCCAAGTGGAACGGAATGCTGCAGTCTTGTGACGTGAATACAAGAATTTTTGTTCTGTATTCGTTGTTGTTCTATTTTTCATATACAGTAGGAAGCTTCTTTGATGGCAGCTACCCACGAAGGTTTGAACTCGAGTTAGAAAACGGTACTACTTGTATTCTTTTAGGGACCATGTTCTGTTTGATCTTGTTCATGTTCCCAACGCTGCGAAACGTGTACTATACGTGATTATTTATTACTAAATGTGCCTTTGCCAATGAATCAATCACGCATGCTTAGCCTTGCTTTAATCAGTTGTAAATTATGTATGTGAATATTACATAATCGTCTTGAATGTAACACACTAATCTGTAATTTCTTTCATGTAGATCATCAGCTCTTTTTTTAAATAATAACTATGTATAAGTTTTTAAACATGGTATAATTAAAATTTTACAACAAGAGAAGAGCAGAAATGAGAATGAATTTCATGTACTCATATGAGCAGTTATAGAGACCTAGTCACCGAAGAAGTCAGAAGAACATATATCGAAGTGACTGGATACAATATATTGATATTTATCACTCGTAAAGAACATGACCGTCAATATAAATGAAGCGGTAAAAAATGATGAGAAAAGTAATAACAATATTGATGACACGAACTGGACAATTGAGTCGTTGACTGCAGGAAGGACTTCCTATCGAAAAATGAGGAACTGCCATTAAATTACAAAATAAATGCCAAATGAAAATAATCAGACACTGACATAAATGCCCTCAGTTAAATATCTGCAAATACACATCTAAATAACTTCGATTTTTGCCAGTGAACGTTGAAAGTTGTTAGTTTATTTAATTTGAGGATATTGCACTGTATTACTGCAGGCTGCAAACATATACATGGGTCATCATTATGATCATGACTCTGCCACAGTTCGTTGGTGAGCATGTCTCTCCTAACGTCTTCATAATCACTATATCCTGAAGTTTGGGTACGAAGTAAATATAACGAATCAATGCCGATAAGCGTAAGTGGTCGCATTAATTTTGCTGTGTAAAATTTTATTAACATTTAGAACACAATTACACAATACAAATCGTTTTTCATCACTTCATATAAAAATGACAAAAATCACAAAAAGTTCTGAACGCCGAATTTCTTCGCTGATTGCTGTTGATTTTTCTTATTTAGAGAGATATAATTATCCTTCTCTATTTGCGATCCTAAACAAACAACTGCTAAGTCTACAAAAAATCCAATTATTGACACTATAAAAGGTCATAAAAATCGTAATGGCCAGTATGAATATCAGCCCTAAATAGAAGTGCCCATGTCTGACGTAAAACAATGTTTTTATCAAAATAAAGGCTGTTACTAATAAAATCTGAAGAACATTCGACAGTGCAATAGGTGCTTAGACATTTTTAGATGCTTACACTGGCCATTTGTGTAATAATTATGTGTTCTCTAGTCGACAATACTATCAATACATTGTGCCTCTTTGTGTATTTCTATAAGTTTGTGATTGACTATGAAATTACACCTTTTTATGGAATTTAACCGTACCGACGTACCATCTCCGTGTTCGATTCGCACAGAAATTTTCCACTTTCTGAATTGGTTAATGTATTCAAAACTGACTGTATCTATGTACATACCTATAGAAAAGTTTATAATCATTACTTATTTATGAAACTTAAGTAGAGAACATCGATTATGAGAATTAATGAATAAATAAATGGAAAGATAATACCTTCAGTATGAGTAATCCCTAGACAATAATCATTATTTAACATTATATATACATTCTTAGACGAAATATGATTAGTTTTACTATCTTGGGAAATCTCTATAAGGTAATCATTTTGTTAATGTATATACATAAATACGCACACATAAGTACACACTGCCTTATATATATGTATATTAGTGTATGTGTATATTACCTATATGTACTAAGACTACATTTAGATATCTATAACAAAAAATATTGACATTTATTCTTCATCCTGGACCATTCTATCTTTCCACTGGAACACAAGTTTCCTCTTAGAATAAGATCGTATAAGGCACAGTCTGCCACGCTGGCCAAGTGCGGCTTGACAGACTAACATATTACAGGCAGCTAAAGCCTAACCATTTTTTGCTACTCAGTCAATGGGTAGCCTACTGGTGTGAAATATACTTTTCCACAAATTAATGTTACGGATAAAGGAATGATAACGAGAAGCCAGCGAACTATAATCAATTGATGAGAGTATCCTGGGGATATGTTTGGCTAGACCTTCTAGTATAAGGAGATATTAATTACACCGTCACAGACAGTCGATAACATAGTATCCTCCCTAAAAATTAAGAATTTATTATAATACTGGACTGCCTTGTTAGTCGAGTAGTTGCAAAGCGTGATTGCTGATCGATAAGTCCTGGGTTCGAATTCTGGTTCGGGAATGTTTTACAGAATATCAATAATTTAAAGTAATCTAAAAATTTAGTAATCTAAATTGAAATTTATGACGAAAAAATACATCCTCAACAGTTAAAGTATTTGTAAAAATAATTTTCGTTTTTCGGAAGGTAAAGCAATGAAATTATAAAATTATATGTACGAATGGCTTAGAAAAAAATTAACAATTCAGTTCGAGCTTTTAATTTAAAATCAATCCCCGTTGTATATATGTATAGAAATACTAAAATACTTGCCTTAATCTCATTCATAAATATCTACAAGTCTTCAATTAGAGGTAAAAGTCTTCAATAGAGAATGAAAAGGGTACAATTTCCAATGTTTTCATTCACATACCTCAAACATTGTCGAGGTTCGAAAAGAGAAAGCTTATATATCATGTCTGTTGCCACCGGCAATGGGGATTAAAAGTAATTTACGACCTACCTTGAAAATCTTCTAATTACCAAAAAGCACATGTGATTTATCTGACCTCAGCATCGTTATAATCTAATTGGTAAAGGGTGAGATAAGAAAATGGATCCCTAATTTTGGTAGCGTCAAGATGTTAAAGGAACAGTTTATTCTAAATTAAAGTACCACGTGGTCAAGAAATTCTGGTAAATTACACCCTATACAGAATATCCCATATCCCATAGGCCAGCCACATCGTTACTTTCCATCAGGCAAGACTGTGGTCAAAAGCTAGCCTATTCAGTATATAAAAAAAAGAACACCCAATAAGACTGTCTTACCAATATTACCAGTTAAATTACACGTGACAATTTCATCCGTATTTGATACCTCTCATGTAGTAAGAAATCGCCTTTTGAGATAACGAATGGCTTTTGACATCTCCCAAGGGTTCTGCTTCGGATGTGTCGGATACATATCGATTGCCGGCTATTTGATACTCTCGACACATATAACGATAACTTTGGGCGAAAGGGTCTTACTTTCACTAAAGTGTTTTCCTTTTCTCATTAACTCACAACACGGTGTATGGAGACTAAAGAATAGAATTCATCATCGTCATCGTCAGCCTCTAGATGTCCACTGCTGAACATAGGCCTCCACTAATCGGCGCACGAATTTAATTACAGCTTTTTAATTAAAAATCCATTTGTGTCATTTTATAACGAGATGGTAATTCGATTTCTCATCTCTTTGTTAGTCAATTACCTATTATTATTCATTTCGAATTTATGTATGAATTAGGCTCAACATGTATAGTATTTACTTGTTAATTACTTTTCTTATCAAACTTAATTATGATTATTAAAAAAACCTGTGGCTTGTTTTATTAGCAACATCGATGCGGGTTCTCTTCTTTTATTAGCAACATCGATTCAGCGTTCTCATCTGATGGAAAGCGTAGACGTGTCCTAAGATGGAGCACGCATGCCTAGAAAGAGTCTATTCACCCTTGTTTTAAAAAATCCTAGGTTGTACGTGTCCGGAACCATAGAAGCAGGCAGGATGTTTCACTACATGTCTATTTGGATAAGTAAAATGGAACCAATCCGTTTGTAGAAATGTGGAAATAGACATGCAATGACAACTAGGAATCACTTGCAACGGGATTGGTTATTACATATTTTACGTATCATCATACTGATAATAATCAATGAGTTAAGTGGTTATACAGTAAAAATCAGGTGTCCTTGCAGAAAACGTATACCGGCACTCACTCTGTCCAAACCAAAATAAAAATAATTTACAAAAAAATTGGTGCTATTTTTACTTATCTAAAAGTAAATGATGTGAATATCATACGGTCAATGCAGTTCATAAGTATCATCAATTCATTTCTTTCAATCGTGGATACGCTTCAGTCTTTTTATGATTAAATTGATCACCTTTTGTATCACTTCCTTGTGCATTTCATGTAGTGATAGGTGTCTGACGTTGGCTGACGTGAGACAAGCATAAAATTCCACTACGACTGACACCTTACACATATTTCTCCCGCCCACAAAACAAATGCGCTAATATTACACTTAGTTCTGACACTGAGCCGGAACACCTGTGTCTTTCATTTGTTAAGCCATTTGCAGTAATGACGTCATTATTGTCATCAGCCCCTCTCATTTTTCGTGGCTCAGAAGCGCCTAGTTTTTTTATGACGTAAATATTTCACACTCGGTCATACTGTTGGAGAAATTATTTTGTTCACTTCATTGACATTCCGTTTCATTAGTAAACTAGAGAACGGTAAAATAAAAGCTATTATTATGTAGATAAGTAACGTATAAATTGCCAATATTTGCAAGCATTGGCATTAGTTTACTTAATTTACCTCAATGTTCCTCTACCTTCAGCAAACCATATCTATACTGACTATATTTTCTCACTATAATTGCATACATAACATATTTATAATTACTATATATTTTATTAAGCTAGTCTTACGACAAATACAAGAACGTAAGCTGTATTTATAGGGAACATCATTCATACAAATAGATTTAGTCATTTAATAGTACAGTAATATCTACATATATAGTTATCAATGAAACGTCCAATAACAGTGTAATAAAAACACAATTGGATTCTAATAATATACCGCTGAGACCGTCGACAGCGACCGTGCAAATGAGTCTTCAATGCAGTGGCATTACACGTGGAAGAATTTGTTTTATGGTAACAAATACCCAAAAACCCAATGACTCTCGATTACGAACGATTTAGGAGACGTTGAAACGATTCGCGAATCCGCATTCGTGTTGTAAATTGTAGAATTATAATTATCTTAAATAAAATTGATCGCTTGCTCGGAGTATGGATATGAACCTGATGTATGCTAATAAAATCACCCCACACTCCATGGTAAAACATAAACGTAAGTGGTGAAACGTAGGAGTGCTCTACCCACCTCTGCCTACTTCATCGAAGAGATATAGGCGTAATGTTACGTTAGCTTAATAAAATGCGAGAGTTTACGAGACTTAGTTCGCGTGATTTGTGATATTCAAATTCCTATTCGACACCCACGCTTGAATCTCAACCCGTAATCCCTTTACCGATCCCTTCGAGGATCTTTAGGCAGCACAAAGAATATATTGGCTCTATGTACTAAAACATGAAAAGTACATAGAATTTATATAGCCTAACGTTGAGTATCACTTTGTCCTTTTGAATTATGTCGTTTGTGAATCCGTTTCGGAATTGTATGTGAAGTTGTAAACTTGTGTTAAATGTTATACATCTATGTAAAAGAAAATGAATAAAGGATGCGAAGAGGTCGAGGTCGAGCCGAGTGGCGTGCTATTGGAGAGGCTATTGTCCAGCAGTGGACGAAATAGGCAGATAATGATGACGATGATGATAATGATAATGATGATCATGATGAAATAAAAGATACCGAATAAGTGCTGCTGCTCTGAATTAATCTCCTAGTAACCGCTACTCGAAAATTGTAATTACTTTAGCATACAGATTATTTTGTAATCTAAGAGGTGTATTACATTCTTTGAGCTCAGGACTCTTGCGATCGAGATCTGAATTCTGAACCAGTAGGCTATCACTGTTTCCGTTATACCTAGCACATTTAAAGCGTAGTAGAAAAGAACAAAAGGATATGTAACTAACATACTAAAATAAGGTAACATGACGCATATAAGCACCGAAAGGATAGGCAGAGAAGTGTAGTATACTTCCACGTTTCACCAGTTGCATTTACGTCCCATCGTGAATTAGATGGTGAGCCTATTGCCATACACCGGGCTCGGTTATTAAACGAACACTGAAACACAAATAATGAGTAAATAAACATTCGATTTTTAAATCAAGAAAAAGGGCACACGATGTGGGTAATGCGAAAAAGTCTGCAACTTTGAATGATCAAGCTGGCCGCACTCATTCTGATTAGTAGGGATAGATTTTTTTCAGGCTATCGTCAATCCATCTCAGTGAGTTGTTTTTTGTTTTTGCTATGAAAACAAAAACCTTTATATATAATAAATCTATTCAATGCTAGGAACAATTATCGTATCAAAATAATTCCAACTAATTGATACATAATCGAGTGATACGAGACAGTGTCGTCTAGCCACATAGCCAACGCATTAATAATTTTTATGAATTAAAATGCCACGCAAACATATTTTTTATAAAAAATAATTGCTAATGAAGGCCCCAAAAATATATCTAAACATTAAAAATATATCAAAACAAACAACTTAAAATTCATATAATATATATTATGTAGTAATTAAAACGACTATTTGTACAAAAATATATAAGTATATAGTAGATAGATTATGATTTTATACTAATCTTACTCTTAATTTGCAAACAAAACTTAACTGCTTTTCCATAGAACTTCTATAGCTTAGGCTCACAGACAACACCTTGTTAAGGGTACAGTCGCGAACAATGTAACTAGACATTAAAAAATTTCCTGATTAACATAAATACACATTTATGATACACATAAATGATAGCAAACTGTGAACGTATACATTTCATCGCCCATGACTGTACAACCTGATATGGTGGATGTTTAGTTCGCCTACAGTGTGATTATCGTATCTTTACTGGTCCGTTAGCCTTGAGGCTTACGAGGGCTTGAGTTGCGTTTCTGCACAAAGTACGTTCATATAATGTCGGATTTAGATGTGTAATAAGCCAATGTGATGCTGAAAATTTCAAGACAGTGTGTATGGGATAAGTAGATTACCTAAATGCTGTGAGCGTTCGTTTAGATTGGATAAACACAAGTGGTCAGCAGTCACACAGACGGTCGTGTAATAGTTTTGTGTGTTGCTATTAAAATATATTTTAATTTTATATTGAACATATCAAAGTGGAGAAACGATGCTGTAATTACAAGACAACAGTTTTAATTTAGGGCTGTATACAATATAACAAAACATACACAAGATCTTCCATTTCTGTTTACTGCGCGAAAGAGGCTCTTATCCCGATATGTAAGAGCATAGTTTACTGTCTATCTTATATGGCTGCTATAAGGGAAGTTTTGGTTTAGCAGGCCAGTAGACCCTATAAACCCCATGTATTCATTATATGTATATGTACATGTATATGTATCTGTGTACGTATGTATCTGGTTTCGTTATTATACTCAATACCCAATAATTCCTTGCTCAATCTGGTGGTCAAACCCAGTAGTACCCGTTGCTCAGCAGACGCGTTTGCAACCACTAGATCTACGAGGCTGTCAAATTTAGGTAAACGAAGCAGTTTATTTACTCAGTCTCTAACAAAAAGAATTGTCCATCCAGCTAATAACGCATTCAGTTGCACCGCGCCACAACACACAGTCGGATTAAGTCGCACTAACGAGCGGTGAGCGCGGGTTTCATTACTGGCTACTGACTAGACAATGATTTAGCCTGTGACTGTTCCATAAAATTATACCGATCTGTACGAAATTGTGAACTTATCGATGAAAGTATTTTTATGTCAAGAATTTATAAATTATCGATAATTTTCTACATTTGAAACAACATATTTAATATATTGATAACACGTAACATCACGCCTGTATCTCGCTGAAGTGGTAGGTAGAAAATTAGAGTACACTCACGTTTCAGCAGTAACGTTTGCGTCCTACTACGGAAATTGGAGTGATAATGATCCCTGTTATTCGAATGTCAGGCATTCAAGACATATGGCAGTTTTAAAAGTGATGTTTAGTGTGTGCATTTTCACTTCCAAAGTCAACATTGCTGTAACATATGTACTTGCTAAGCAAAACAATATTGTACGCAACTGTATTTGCATTATGTTCTAATATCAGAGACAAAATGTTTCAAATAAACCTTAATTAGAAATAAAGCAAAATAAACAACTACTGCTTTTAGATACATCACTAACATTACCTTTAAGGTTTTGTAAGTTTTAAACAACTTTGGAATATGATTTCATTTATTAATTACCCCATCTTCCGCCATAAGGAATTTGTTCCAGAAAAAACAGTGCTTTTATTATAAAATGTAGAGGTGCCCTCAAAATAAAAAATGAAAGTAGTTTCTTACTCAGACTCTCTATATACAACATACAACGTTTCTTACTCAGACTCTCTATATAACATAAATACCGAATCCATTTTACTGAAAAAAAAAGAAACAAATTGGAAGACAGAGTCACCGCACTTTTTTGACTTGGCAAAAAATAAAATCAAATTACACTGAAATACAATGTTAGAAAACAATACAAAAATCTCATCAAATGTAAATTGATGATACGTAAATTGCATACTAAAAATGCCGTCGCGATATTTCATCGTAAAATGGAACTTGCACATCGAAATGAGCTCTGCAAGGACTTTGTTTCGTTCGTTTTGCTATCCGAACGTCGCGATTTACGAGATTGATCTCGTTTTTCAATAGTCGTTGCATCTTGGCTTTTATTTAAAAATATACATTCAGAATCGTTCAGTTATTTGTATAACGTTCAATTGGTTTTTTTGATTAACCTTCCCATATATGTTTTGTTAAGCTAGATTGTCCTCCAGATTGAATTCAGACGAAATTGTGAAGTCGTTTTAGTATATCCAGTTTTGTTTTCGTTCGTATTGATTTTGTTAATATTACTGATCATCATCATCATCATCATCATCATTATCACCCTACTCCCGTCCACTGCTGGACATAGGCCTCTCCAATGGCACGCCACTGAGCACGATCTTCAGCTCTTCGCATCCA
>DWEE01002685.1:0-11282 GCA_018245755.1 Parelbella macleannani
ACAATCAATCAATGTCGGTACAGTTATACGTAGACTTGACTTTAAAAACCAAATTTCTAAATGAGCAGATTATTATTTATTCAAGTTATCCATTGCCATCGGAGTACCTGTGCTTAAATCCAGCAAATAATCTGATTGCAGCGAACAATATCCATTCAAATCAGGAGGCTATACATTTCAGTTGTAACTGACAGAATTGAATTAAATACACGTCTGTCTGCATGTACATAGATCTCACCTCGCTAGCCAATCACTCGTTCGTTCAATTCAATCCATTAGCCAAACTAAACATTGCCGAACGAATTGGATTGAACTATTGAACAGATGTCGAGCCGGTTACACAGGATTTTAAGTGTAATTGTCCGAGTGTGATTGGAGTGAATTTGAAATTGGAGGTCGATGCGTACGCTTTGCGAGTAGCTGTGCTCTGCGATCCCCGGACCCGCATTTCCAGCGGGGGGATTAGGGGCATAAATTTTCTTTCGGACTGAGATAGAGTGATTATAACGTTAATGAAATTTTGGTTTTATTGCCAAACTTGATAGAGTTATTCTTATGAAACTAAATTTAAATAACTATGTACTTTATATAAGGCGGTTGGCCGAACACGCATAACGTATCTATCGATTTACATCCGTGTGTTGCACATTACTTTCGCCGTGCTCGGTGAGGCGCGCCCGCACGCCACTTCCGACTGCGCGCGGAACTTTGAAAGTGACGGCACTACTGTCATCGCTCTCGGTGTTACTTGGGCTACTGAATGGTCTCTTACTCCAGCGGTGCGTGACCTTGGTAGTTAGGCCGCGTGTTGTGGGTTCGATTCCCAAAGCATTAGTATTTTTTTCTGTATCTAGGTAGTAAATAAATATGAGTGTATATTAATATTTTTTCATGTAATGTATGAGCTGTCTGGTTCTTTCACAGACTCTTTGTACATAATTCTATTTTGGCTTACGGCTTTGTGTGAAGATATTTATTAATAGATATTATTTACTCCCTCATAATGTTACATATAAATACTCGATATGTACGAACGACATCAATTTCATTAGAGA
The DNA here is from genome assembly GCA_018245755.1 of Parelbella macleannani. Taxonomy (NCBI): domain Eukaryota; kingdom Metazoa; phylum Arthropoda; class Insecta; order Lepidoptera; family Hesperiidae; genus Parelbella; species Parelbella macleannani. The sequence continues at coordinate 1,056 of DWEE01002685.1, forward strand.
CAGTGACTAAAACTTAACACGGCCGTTGAGTTGGGTGTAACACAATATATTTTAACTTCGTTCAAATCTCTAACAATATTAACGTTAATGTTAACCAAGAGAATAAACTGAATAAATAATGACGTCCCAAAGCGATTGTTTGTCCCGTGAAAACAACGAGCGCCATAACGGTTAACGATACTATCAAATGGCCGATTACTTCCGCTTGTTTATGCCGCTACGAATTAGTATGAAGATGTACGATTTAATTCCGTTGCGAGGCATTCGGCTGTTCACGCACTGAGCGGGTTGAAAAGGCGTTCGACACTCAAGCGTTTGTCGAGCATCCGTACGTAGAGTACCATGTGGGATGGTTTAGTTTTATTAGTTTTACGATATTCAAATAATTTTTGGTTTCTATAAGATGCTGGCTAGTTTCTATATGTTAGCATGTTTGTGAGAAACAGTACAAACGAAATCGCAATAAAATAATGTTATATCGTACAAATAAGAAAACAGATACATCAAACACGTCACGCGGAACTAAAATAAAAGCCGATCTTATCGCACTGAAGCGATCTCTCTGTGCCAGTTATTTACTAACAATAAGTGAAGTTAGGTGATAGTAAAAATAAAAAAGAGATAACGAAAATACCGTAGACGTTTTTACAGGCGGTTTTGCTTGGATATTAAAAATTTTATTACGCGTATTACAAGTGTTTAAATTATCAATAAAGCATTTTTTGTCCCCCCCTTGAGTATTCTCCTGTAACAAGTTTCGTTAATTGTTATTGCTTATCAACATGAAAATAATATTATATATGCGAAAGTTATTTTTCTGTCTGTCTATCTGTAACGTTTACATTTTAAAACAACTGGAACCCATTTCGTTGAAATTTCGCCGAGCGATAAGCCATATTTTGGAAATGGTAACCGACTGTTTATAATACTTTCTAAATCGCTCCCTAAGGATTGAAGAATCACTCCTTAGGGAGCCTCGCACCTTACGGAGTATGATTGTTTGAATAGGAATTATTGAGATCGAGGTCAAGTAAAACAAAATTTACATTATAATTTGCGTTAGAATAAAGATTTACTCACACTTATTTTTCAAATCTTAGAGAAAACTATGCCTAACGTCTATAAAATTTCTTAAATCTCCCATAAACTATCACCCATCCCATCTTTATCTACATCGATTGCAGCGGAACCGCAAAAACCAATCAGTTCAGACAAACACGATCCGCCTCAGTCAATATTGCCAATCAACACATTCTTAGATCAATCCGAAAGCTAAACAGCCGTCTGAGAGTTATTTTAAGAAACTGTAGATCCGATACAATGTTTAAATCGTAATAACCACCGCGCTGCTTGCGGACGATACGAATCTACGGTCGATTTAATAAGCTTCAGGGATTCTCCTTCGAGCTACAAATATTTGTCTTTGCAGCCTAGTCTATATTGATTCTGGCTTTCAAGGAACACTTATTAGATCTATGAGATATGGATTTTCGTAAAAGTTGTATCATATCAGATTTTCTCTAGGAATTGGATCTGTCCTGTTTGGTAATTTTTTGGTTTGCGTGTATTGTAAGGTATGGTATGTCGAAACCGACTACGTTACGGTAGGTATGCTTCCTATCGGGCGTTAGGTTTTAGTATCCAATATCCGTATAGTAGTAATAGGTTGTCACTTGTTGGAAACATCCTATTTCATTTTTGGCACATTGCACACATTACTCAGTAGGACGCAACAAATTATCACATTGAATATTTTTCTCATATCGTCATTGAATTTACTCTGCAGCATACGATAACATCTACTATCACGAAGGTCAAAAAGCATTTTATTTATGTGTTTCCAAACTAGAGAAGTTGCTCTATCGGTCCCTTTTGTGTTTCCAAAAAAGTGCCCGGCCACTTTCTAATCTTTATTTTCACTATTTCACGGACGGCCATAAATCTGATGTAAACCAAAAGACGAAGTTTATTGCGTTCAAGAACGTAAAAAAGACTCCTGATAGAGAGAGGGGCGTGTGTTGGGAAGCGACGCGAACACATTTCTCCGGAACGTTAGATACAGTATCAATAAAATCAAAGAAGGTAAAGGATCTCGTTATTCCGTTAGTCGACACTTCTCGAAAATTCTGTTGTTTGAATGGCGTTGGGCTCATAAAACTTCGATTGCATTGTATGATGGCTAGCTGTTTTGTAACATCTTGTCTTCAAAATAAATTCTTTGTTAAAATAGTTTTTTTGTTGTTTTTAATGTGGAATAAGTGTCTAATAATGTCACGCGGTTGTCGCCCTTAGGGTGGAGATTGATCCGCTTACGGTTCTTTTGACATGATCTAAATAAACTGCCAGAAATGTCCTTCAATTAGTATGTTTCGAGGTCGTCACAAAAGTGTCAATAAGTTTTTAAGGATAATATAGATATTTTGCTCATGTAAGTTTGTTTGTGTTTTCAATTTTAATTAATTTATTGTTTTCTATATATGTTATGGCGACTTAAAATTATTCATAATGCAACTGAATTTATGCGAATTGTAATTTGAAGATAGTTTACTGACTGATAGTGGACTTAATATCATCGTGACCAAACTAACAGGAATCAAAACCATTAGAATTTTATAGACGTAATCGTACATTATCAACAAGTTGTCTCCCTCGAATTCTATTTAACCCAGAAGAATCAGTTGGTAGATAAGGTTGCTAAAATCTATTAGAGGCAGAGGATTCGGTTAGGAGATAAGAATGACAAAGATTTGTCGAGGCTTTACTGGTACTCTTTCTGGCCTGTTCGTTTTCCGTATAAAAAGTCGTTTTTCTCATTATAATGACGGTTATTTGAAATTTATTTAAGAGGTAAGTACAAAAGTACACGTATGTAACAGGCTAATTTGAAATATAAGGCTGTTTTATTCTGGAACTTTGTACTTGCGATATAAAATGTGTAAGAACCATGTTTCGATGTGTATCTGTCACTATGATACTTTTGACAGAATTTAACTGCCATGTTGTCAGTAATTTTGGTTAACCCAAAGATTTTGTGAATGTCTTGAAAGTGGGGAATTGAGATGTGCATATCAATGTAAAGTCAGATTAATACTACCTGATTTCAGTCATGGATGCATTTTTATTCTTGCAGATCATAAGTTAAGCACTTTTTTCGTATCACAGTCTTCAGACCAGAAATCGTTCCAGATACTCATATGTTTGAGAAAAATAGGACTCACTCGCCAGTAATTATTTATTTAATTTTGAACAAAAAGTCCTATATTTAAAATTTCTAAAGAAAATCATCTTTTCTATCGTAGACATTTATGAAACATGTAAATTGCCAGACGACATCGTCTTTGAAAAATGGAAATCGAGTGTACCCCAAACACATTGTGTCCCGCCATGCGCGTTGTCATAAAATAAATTCGCCCTCTCAGTTTAGACACGTGGCGTTATATTTTCCAATATGGCACCCGACCGAGTCACGTAGCTGTGTTTGCGATCGTGCTTGATTGAAATCTCCGTTTCTCTAATAATATCGCTTAAGTATGAAAACTTGACGATATATTGTTTATCGTTTAATAGGAGTTGCGCGGTGAAATTAATGTGTGGCTGATTCAGATTTACTTCTACGCACAGTTTCGTATGATTTATTAATATCTATTTTCTGTGTTTATTTATTAGAACATTTACTACGGGGTGACAAAAAATACAGAGTACTTACCTACTTAGATGTAAGGGACTATTTGCCTGTCCCGTGAAGCATCTGATGTAACGATATAATAATAAATTTTTTATAAAACAAGTAGCGCTTTAACTGTGAGCAAAAAAGTATATAATGTTCTTTAGTCAAAAAATATGGCTTGAATACAAAGTCTCTTTATTGAGAATAAGTATTGTCCAACGAGAAAATATAGGGATTGAACTTTGAATGCCTTGTGCTTATTAAAATCTTGTCTTATGTCGAAATTTTGGATAGTTCTTGCTTCATAAAAACTAATGTTTCCATTCATAGCAATATCAATCAGAATCAGATTTTGATCACCGATCTTCATTTTAATGTTAGGCTTGATAAAGCTAGATAGCTGAGAATATTCTGACAGTTGCCTTGTTCGATACCTTCTTTGTTTCAAAGATTCATTGTATTGTTATTTAACCGCATCGACGGTACATATTCTGGAGCCTCTGGTCTTGGTAAAAAACCTTAAATGCCGTAAAGTTACATTTTCAGATTCCAAACGAATTCTATTCGTAATATGTATTTCATAATGTATATGCGAATATAAAAGGAGATTAAATATGAGCAGAGTTTAAGCGCAGTTATAAAAGGAGACTGGATATGGGCAGAGTTTAAGAAAACGTTCAACTTAATAATTCCTACTCGCTGTGTTCTCTTGTACCCTCGTTAATTATTTGCGCTATTTAAACGTACTGACGAAACTAATACAGCTCTCCCGCCATCACGTGTTTTCGTGTTTTGTGTGGTGAGGTTTTATTACTTTAAATGTGGCGAATTTTCATAACTATTCAAATAGTTCTTTTATTAATAAAAAATTAAATTCAAACAATCCCATTAATAGACATTGGTATCGATCGAGACTTTAATAGTACTAAAGTGGAAAAGGAAACGTCTTAAGTTAAAACAGAAATCCTGCTAAATATATTTTCAATAAGGTTAACCTGTACCACGGGGATATACAAATTCACTTCAAATATCAGCGAGACCTATTTCTGTCTGTCGGGGGATCCCCCGTGTGCTGTTCCAGTTACCAGCTATACTCCGCTTCTAACTGTACAACATTTGATTGACGTCACTAATAATATTATGTTTTACACGATTGATTGGCCTTTCGGTTTTAGATCTATTGGGACTTTGATGTCTGCGTGTGTTATTGTTTAATTCTGGAGTACGTCCGTACATACCATTTTACGATAAATATAGTTGTGAGTGGGTACAGCCACGGGAACCATTACAGCGTTCATAAGCCTTGCATCATTGCCAAAAACATCACCCATGCGTATTGATGTTAGCTCTGACGTCCCAATGTCGAACGTTGCATTTCGACACAGAATGAGGCCTGGTACAAATTCCATTGTGTATGTTTGTTCTGGATTGATAGAAGTGTATTCTATAGACAATACTGACAAGCGTCTAGAAACGTAATGAAACATCATGCCTGTAATCCCCGAAGAGCAAAGAAGTGTGGTATACTCCTACGTCTCAGCAATTTCATATTTACATGATTTTTAAATAAAAGCAATAGTTTCGGAAAGGTGCAACGACTGTTCTTTGATGAAATCTAATAAGATGGTTACCTTAATGTACCCTCATTGAAGCAAGGAATAGCTCATGGAAATTTACTGGTTTTCTGTCACGAGTCAGCCGCGTCCGTCCTTGTGCCGTGATATATTATATAAATATTGAATTAACGTTTTGTATTTTGTTATTATGAATTATATTTTTATGATTTGTTGTTACGATACTTTTGAGAAAATGTAATCGACTATGCTATACATTTTATCCGTCACAATTCGTAGAAGCCGACGTTAAGCCTTTACAGACGGATGGCAACATTAAGTTTTAATATAAATACCTGTTTATTCATTGATAATCGCTTCCGTCTCCTTCTTAAACCGAACCCGCGTAAGAACATTTCCGCTTAATCGCACGCAACAAGTGCCGACCCTTAATATTCTGTGCCCAGGTGTAGTCGGCGAAATATTTATGTACCTCCGTTTAACTTAGACTCTGCGGGTTTTGTGGATTTGTTTAATACTCTTCTATAGGAGGCAAGATTTTACTTTCTCAAATTTCGTTTTAAGAGAGTCTGTTGAGGTTTCTCTGGAATATAAGTAACATTTCTTGTTGAAATTAAGTAGCTAGCCTTCAGAGATAATGTTTGCTAATGTTTACATCATTTTGCATTTTACCAAGTGTTTTTTTTCTCGTATATTATTTACGACTACAGTTTATGCCCATGTAATTAGCGTGTATATTTCTTTCTATATCTGGTTGTCAATTGATGTAGGTATATATGTCCTATGTATATAAAAATGTAAGTACCTATGTTATTTGCCTAGTTACAGGCTCTGTTTAGTGTCGGTTTACATGGCCATGTATTAGTAATAATAGTCATATCTGGCTTAGTAGCCACCATGCATTGATTCTATTTTCATGAAAATGAAACTAATAATACACATTCCTGTCATATAAATTTCTAGTTAACATAATAACGACGTGACTTCCAGGAAAGCTCGTGATTTTCCTATGGATGAAGCGTAGAATCGTTCCGACAACACTCCCGCCGAATGCTATGCTTTATAATCGAGTCGTCACCAACACACGCCATCACACCTTCGTATAACACTTGACGAGGGTCGCGTGGTCCTCTGATAGGTATATGTATAACGACATAATATCACGATTTTTCTTATTATCGATGACAGCCGTTGAGCTGTCGCGTGTGAATTCTTAAATTGCCGTTGTTGTTTTTATTTCTTCTTCTTCTAATCATCATGCAATTGGCAGTTGAATCGCGAGAAGTTTTTACAGCGTAATTCGTATTTAATAGAGAGAGTAGTCTAGGGCACTTCTATGTCTATCCCTTCATCTTGGTATTGTTACGTTTCATCTGTTATGTTTTGGGTCAAATAGACAAAAGGGTTAGTCTATAACCATATTGCAAGCATAAATCTAAAGCCAGAGGAATTATTAGGGATTTCAAATTACAAAAGTTACGTAACAGTTTGCTCTACCTGGATTCGCCAGGACCACTTTTTGATTAGCAAACGCGCTCGCAACCAATAGACCAACAAGGCAGGCCTCATTAAAGCTGATATTATTATTCATACCATAGCAATAACGCTACATAAGTAATGTTGCACTCGCACTAAAAGTCGTTCCTGTGAAAGTTCACGCAGCGTATTACTCATTAAGCGGTGTACTTACAAGATAGCGGGCTGATTCCATGCGTATATAGTTAGATTAGTTATTTAGTAGTTTTCTTAGCTTTGATTGGAGAGAACGAACGGGGATGTAGATTACACCTGTAGAAATAGACGAAGGGCGGAAGTATCTTTATACGCTGCGCACCTGCCTTTTGTGCATGATGCTGTGCTATTATACCATGAGATTGTAGAGTTAAAAGCTTGGTAAAGCAGCGTGGATTCAGATCCTGAGAAAGTTCATGCCTCGCCTCTCTTGGTCATGAAGGTTGGAAGCCGGTTGATGATAAAGTAAAAATAATCATCTGTGTTCTCATACACCTGACGTGCTTTGCTGTAACTTTTATTAGTCCCTTCACATAAACAGGCTGATCTCAGATTCTTCCGAGTTGGCACTAGATATACTCTGTCTATTTCTTAAGGACCTGAGGTGACTCTATAGCAGAGGCATGATGCAGATGGCCCCAGTATAAGTGGTCTCTATTTCTGTAAACAAATACTAATGTTTTCTTCACGTTTCTTGCATGACTATCCTCGTTTAATGAGTCATGACAATGTATTTTAAGCAGCAAAAGTTATACAGTACCTTCCTATCCTGTCCAGGGTATCTAGCTCCTTAAATGTCAGTTTACCCTCGTACAGGATATCATAGCGGAAGTCCACGTCGTCCGAAATGTCAACTCGAAGAATACCAATAGTAACTATTTCTCGTCGTGGGCGAAACGTCGTGGGACTATAAGTTATGTCGGATTTTTCACATGTTTCCTCATACCGGACGTTGCGTTGACGTGACAATTTCCTGCCTTTGGAAAACCTTAAATACATAGTATATGTACGCACGCATGTAGTGAAACACGTTCAACATATAGACACCATACCTGCAGTATAATAGCGTATAGAATTTCAACGTTTCCTGAACAGATAAGAAGTGCTTATATATATTCAATTTTGTGATTACTTTTCTTCGTCATCATTATCACCAATCGTGTCATCGGTACGATTTTGGACACGTGTCCCCTCTCAGAGTCCTTCTCGTTACTGCTGGCACTTCCGGTGTTTCTTTTAGAAATCTTGTCAGTGCGCATTGTTAGAAGCAAACTCCTCTTTTCGAAGTAATATTATATTGCTTTGAAGTATATACACTGTGATAAATGGTTATAACCATTCACCTAGAGACGCAACATCTTGCAACAACTATCTAGACTTACGTTACTCAACCTCACAAATGTTTTTCTAACTGTTAACGCAACTTTTTCTGTTTTGATATAACGGTGGAAATGTCTAATATTTTTCTCTTTTATTTACAGGTAAGTTACTTGGGCGGATTCCAAATTAAAGCATGATGCGATGTCGTGAGTAAACAGTATGAGTACTTCGCACTCGTGTGCTTTAAATTCGATAGCGAATATGTTTTAATGTATGATAGTATTCAAGTTGTTCTATTGCAATTACATTAGTTGATGTACTAAGTCTAGATTGCCTACACAATACAAATCCTTCACGCTTGTAACACCATGCTCCGGTGACGCGTATTGTAGGAGATATGAAAAGCATACAACAGTTTGAACTTCAACGCTGGCACTTACAGAATAGATATACATAATTTTATAATTTATTCACTATCCACCTGGTCTTAAGTCCAATTGGTCTGCTCGAGACAGATGTACGGTAACTGTTTGCGCCAGATACAAGAATGATGGCTAATATCCTTCGAAAATCTCAAAAGAATTTCAAAATTAATTTAGTAAAAATTCCACATTGTCAATTCTTGTAGTGTTAATTGACGCGAAGAAAAGTTCTCGCCTAGCGTTAAGGAACGTATAAATAACTTGGCGCAGCTCTGCCGTGCCGTCTCCTAACTCTTGAAGTTTCGATCGCAAGTCACAGTATTAAATAATGCTAACTTAAACTTTTCTCCGGTGCCCTTCGACATGTGCTGAGATGGCGTAGCTTGTTTTAGTTTAACATTTTACAAAAAAAATAACTTCTGGGAGGTTTGGTTTCGGGTGGTATAGTCCACATAGGCCGACCTATGTTTTTATGTAGATCCACCATCCAAAAAAGTTCGGGTTCGATCCTCGACATAGCAATCATATTATTAATGATATCGTACGTAGGTATGTATTTATATGATGCAATGATCGATGTAGGTATGCGTTTAGAAATTTATAAAAGCAGTTAATTCTGATTATCTATGCATCTGGAATGGAACCTGCAACTTAACCTCAGCAGTAACACCTCAGATCCGTCGACAGTACTCATTAGCTTCGTGAGTGACAATTTTGTCCACATGGCGCTCACTCTAGTAACTAAGCTTTGTTTAATAGCTGTTACGATAGCAAACATAGTAATCAAAGCTGGCGTCGACCTCCGAAGAGGAGGAAGGCGACTAGGCTGATGAGCGGGCGGGAACGCATTATAGGCCTACCACCCCCGCTAAGCCCTGGTGTTCATCACCTCGGGGCAGTTGTCCCCAAGAGAACTGTTCGGGTAGAGAGGAAGTCCTCGAGGCCCGTAATCCTCACGCAGTGCCATTAGCGTCGCAGCGTGGGACAACATCCATCCATCCATCCATAGTAATCAACTGAACCAAGTGGGACGTAGAAATCTAACATTTGTGTACAGATATTCCAAAATGTTGCAACAGACGTTGCATTTGCTCAAATTTAATCGTTGAGGTGGATTTTTCAAAATTATCTACAAACCACGAAAAGGTTTCTGAGATTTTGCTACTCACTGTCAACTGAAACGTTTATCAAGTTTTGCGATTAGGACCACCGAGGCCAAACCGCATCTGATGCCGCTTCCCGTTTCGTGCCGTTTTGGAAATAGGACTTTTAGAAAGCTTCTATTCGCTTTTTTGTTAGAATCTCAATCGCTCTTATGTAAGTTTTTCATGAGGCAAAACAAAACGTGAGTTACGTCGGTCCGTATTTCATACTGTTTATAAAGTGAATAAATGTTCAATAGAAAAAAAGTACAAATGCTGACTGCTGCATATTATTTATGTTCGTTTGATAAGAACACTCATAATTGAATTCCATCAATGTCAATTATTAAAATTGGAGAATATCCGCACTTGTGTAGGTACGTACCTAAATCATAACATAAATAAACAGATATATGTATGTATGTATTCCTGCGCGAGGCATAACATCTTGTCCGAATGAATTCCCTTTGATCGGTTAGGGTCGATTCGCATTGTATTTCGGAGTTGGTCCACTTTGGGGTCCGGCTTCGATTCGGTACTCTTGGGGCACACTTCAGTGTAAGTTTGATGACAAAATGACATGTCAAACA